>DWIY01001438.1:0-10127 GCA_018248615.1 Erynnis brizo brizo
ACACCAGCAAGTTGCTCCAACGCGCATTAGTGGAGAATCGGGTTAATTCGTAGTTTTACGTACCCTCCGAAGTACGGAAGTGCACATTTAATTCGCTATTAGCGGTCACTCTTCCAGGATAAACCTGGAATTTTTATATATTGCGAAATGGAGTTTGGAGCTCGTAGGCGGTTGCTGTAGATGGCTGAAGCTACGGCCTCCACGATCAATACAAGAGCTAGGACTGGCCAAGCAGAGGAAGAAAAAGTAGAACCACACATTGAAAACAAGAACGGTCATTATTGTAATGGACGTAATATAGAAAATATTCGTAAGTTCTATAATTAGGTTTTACTATTTCAAATTCCCCTAAAAATATGTATAAAAATGTATGAAAATTTAGGTATATGGACGATCAGCGAAGTCAGTCGGCGCCTCACGTCACCCATCGTGCGGTTAGAGCCGCGAACCCAACACCTATAATTCACACTTACTAACCATGTCAATTATTGCCGACCAGAAAACGTGAGCCACAAATCTGTAATTTCAGACTGCCGTTACCACACGTTACCTACTGACTATGTAGTTATTGGATGAATTATGATTTGTTCTCAGTAACGTTTACAAGCGTCTTGTTAAGTTTGTAGCAATAAAGATTTTATTGATTGTTTTAATAGCATATAAGTTTAATCTATAGGTAGGCCTTGTTGAGAGTTAAGTTTTAAAAACGTCGCGGTCGAACTGCTATTGAAATTGAATCTTTTGAATATGAGACGAGCAATACACTTCAGTGTTTATGCAATGAAGAGCATTTTTCATAAAAACAAGAACGATAAAAAAGTGACTGTAATGATGAAACTAACAAATACTAACAATTCTAACAGAAAAGCGGGAAAAATTATCTAATCCTAACTCTCTATCCCTAATCTAGTCACACTACATGATTGTGTTATGTTGTTCGAAAAGCACTTAGTTGCCGAACCTTATCTAGCCGAAACTTTTACAATAAGCGGAAAACGCGTGTTGTCAGTTTATACGCTTTTACGGCGACAATACATACCTTGAAATTGATAAGGAATATCGGTCCTTCGTTCATTTTGATCACATCACATTCAAAACTAGTGTCGATCTATCATCACTCTCGTTAACTTCAGGTTTTTAGAGGATTTATTCGTTCGTCACTATTTTCCATAAGTTTACACAGCGATCAGCGCCATCTAGTTTGCTTCTGATCACTTATCATTTCACTTGTTCGCGAATGTGTAAAGGAACAAATAACAATTTCCCCCGTGTCTAAACTCTGACTGGTAGGCCATATCGCACTTGACGCATGAACATCGGCCAACACTTATCATCTTAGGGGATTACTGGCGACTGGCCTTGGGATATCTGGTGATAAGGGCCTTAAGCTGGAGTTATGTCCGCGATACGGTGGCGAGACAGTAAAGCAACGAATACAAAGCCAAATAGTAAGACATGCTAAGCAACGCTTTCAGACAACATAATATCTGGCTTAAGACTCATCCACAGAATAAGAGCGCGAAATCTATGCTAGTACCGACCACTTCCTTGACCCGTGTAACATGTCCTTCGTTCGGAACTAATTCGAATATGTCAGTAGGAACATGGCTGTTATCGAAGTCTATTATCAAATCTGTTAAAGTTCATCTTACAGTGGTCATGTCACTAGTTCCAAACTAATGGGATATCGCGATTTTGGACTGATCAATCACGAACACGATGTTTCAGTTTTCTTTTTCCCCTCCCTCTCGGCTGAATTCTTTGACTGAATTGTTTCTTTGTATAAAAATGACATGCGGTGTCTATTAGGTTTTGTGGTCGTCGCAACAAAGTTACAACGGTAGGCGCCCAGTCCATTGTTCCTTACTCGCGTCATATACTACGCATAGGTCAGATGACGTTCGAGTCGATAAGCTTAACAAGAACGCGTTGTAATTTGAATTCTTCGAAGGGCAGTATTGCGGAAACCAGAACAAACGGCAGAGAAAGAAAACGAAACAATGAATAAAGGAAATTAATTCATAAGAACAATCTCGCTTCTCGGAGTAATCACCAGAACGATTCAAGCTCGGATTCGATTTCCGATGAAGCTGAAGTAAAGAAGATCGGTCTAACTCTATGGGATACTACTGATTCTACCTATTCTACGGACTAACGCCTCATTCTATGAAGAATAGTCGACGGGACCGTGAACGCACGAAAAACACGTAAATTTCCAACGTTCTTTGAACGAAAGATAGGTAATGCACATTTTATCTTAATAGCCACAAAATATAAATTAACAGCTCGTTAAGCAGTTCTCACGGGGAGATAACCCGTAATGTCTGTGTTATCACGAGGTTCAAGTATTTTATCTGCGGCGTGTTTGTTGTTGTTTGTAATTAATTATGTGTTGAGGTCGAATTACCAGTATGTTACGAGTAATACTAGTCTATCGGGAGCGGAATAAAGGACTGACAGACTGACTTCTTTTAACAGACTATAAACTTGTAGTACTTTTTTGTAATGATTAAGGAACCGCGGACCAAACGGAAATATTTAAATCAATGAAGCGGATATCTACTTTTAAGTAGTGGATTGGCAATTCTTCTAGCTTGGCTTATTCATAGTTTGGTGCTTGATTGACATCAAGAAACTAACAGTATCAGGCAGGTTTAACAATGTTTAGCAGACATACAGAAAGTCTGACAGACTGAACATAATGTTATTCAAGATTGCACTTCTCCTTAGCTTGCTAACTCGTTTTTGGTGCTCAATTATTACCCAAAACTGAGAGAATCAGAAGATTTTCCATAAACAATGTAACTAATGCTGAAATATCAAATTGAAATAAAACGTGCCACGATAAACACGTATTTGTAGATGGAATAATGAATAGCGTAGTGTAATGAGGACACCTAAAACCGCAAAATAAACTGATCAAAATAGCGAAACCTCTTGAAACAATACCGTTACATTGTATTCTATCGGGAGCGGAGGGTAATTACAATAATAGTAAACAAGAGCGGGGCCCATCGAGGACGGTACTGCAGTATAATAATATATACTAAATTGATATTTGCACACATGGCGACAACACGTGCGGGCCACGTGTCGCGTCGCGCGTTGTAATTACGATGCAATAACATTCATTTTTATGTTGCTCCGTTACTCTCGATAACGACTGTCCATTAAATATGAGAATCTTGGAACTGAACATTTCCATTCGTAAACATTGGGTGTTTACGAACAGACACACACCACAACAATACACACAACACAACACCTGAAATTTGGAGATTGACAAATCAGAAAGACTGAGAAAGATTCAAATTGGTTCTTTCCGGATGAAATACAAGACATGAAGAACATGCTGCTTTTGTGGGTTATGAATGACAGCCGTATCTTAAAAGAATACTGTTGATGAAAATAAAGATTTAGTAAAACTTTCTTTTGCAGCAGACCAGCGAAGATACAACTTGGAGAGTAGAAAGAGCGTAGAAGATACGTTATACGCAGTAAATTCATCATTCAGATTCATTTCCTTTGAAAACAGAAAATTTCCTTTAATCGTTTCAACGTTAATATATTGTAATGATATTCATAGGTCCCGACTTACTGCGGCCCTTAGGCGGCCCAGTTAACGACCGAGCCATCTGGTAACCTTGACTTTTAGACAGCCCCCATTTGTAGTCTCTAGAGGACATTAAATTGCATGAATTTAAAAATACACTCAGTTTGTAGAAGGTTTAAACCTCAATGCAGACAGTAGCAATGACCTACGCCGTATCAATTTCAAACTGACACATGAAGAGTTGGAAGAATTTTTTGGGAATAAAGTAGTCTGAGAATTTTGGAAGTATTCAATATGTATGGCGATTGCTGGGGAAAGCAATGCTTACATAGATGCAATTGTTAGTATAAACATTTGGAACACAGAATTATTATTTCTGAAAGAATTATTGCCTCCGACAATTTGGTAAGACGAAAAAATGTCATCGAGATTTGATA
Source organism: Erynnis brizo brizo (assembly GCA_018248615.1). Taxonomy (NCBI): domain Eukaryota; kingdom Metazoa; phylum Arthropoda; class Insecta; order Lepidoptera; family Hesperiidae; genus Erynnis; species Erynnis brizo. The sequence continues at coordinate 3,991 of DWIY01001438.1, forward strand.
ATAATTTCAATCGATTATTTATTTAATTATTCTTGCCATAATTTGATTGCAGTATAGCGACTATTGTTTTATTGCGCTAAAGTAGTAGATGACAAGACCGCTGCGAGTCCTGGTGAACCGAAGAATATGGCAGTACTAAGTGAGAGACAAGAAGAAATTCTCATTGATTACAAGGGTTCCATTTACCGCCTGCTAAGCAGAAAAGTATGGTAGATCTAGGTGAAAGAAAAGTCATCATAGGAGATATGGATCTGGAAGAACTTCACATATTTTTACAAGCGAGTGATACACAAAGGGTACAAAAAATACACCCATTGTGAATGTTTACGATAGGATGCAGTACGTTCTTACATTTCAAAAGACATATGGCAAGACCAGTTCTGCCGTGCAAATTGGCGAAGTTATTACAGTCACTAATGATAGTCGTGATGTCGACTTTGCCCAGTGTTTATATCTTTCCAATGCTCTCTGACATCTTACGTATTTGTTTGTGTTAGCTTTATGTTAATTACTTGGTTACATGCAAAAACACGTGTATGTTTAGTAATTCAAGTTTAATTCGAAACGAAAGTGACTAAATTATTTTTTAGATTTTACCAGATCAGATATTAAAAGATCAGAAAAGACTGTGCTGATCGCTTGATCCTGAGCTATTGCAGCTTTCAATTAGCACACAGACTTATGTGCCGTTTAAAAATTTAATTACTATCATTGGATTTTGACAAGAATTATTTAGAAGTGGCATAGAGTAAGCTGACAAAGAAGATCTTATTCTTGAAGGACCCATTCGTGTGTAGGATCCATAACCGGAGGAGAAAAAAGGTTCTCGCCACGTCTAGGCAAAGGGAGTACAGGCCACCCTTTGACCAGGTGGAGTGATGACTTGAATAACCCTCCTTCTGTCGCAGTCGGGTAAAAAGACGGTGGGATACCGTTGGATTCAAAGGGCCCAGCACCAGCTGCAGTGGCATCGATTAGGGGAGGCCCATGTTCAGCGGTGGATTACAAAGGGGTGAAGGAAGCTTATTAGGTAGTAGAGCCATAATAGCACGTCCGGGGAGGTATATGCCCGCCAACCTCTTAACGCCAACGTTAAGAGGTTGGCGGAACGTTAAGCAACGTTAAGCAGGATGTTCTTCATGCCTTGTGTATTGGCTGGGGCTGAATAAAACGAAGGGCTTAGAATCGGTAAATAAGGTTTAAAACATAGACAACAAATACATTGTAGTAACACAGGTCCGGCTGTTATCGGTCCTAGATAAGCCTGGACCCGGTGGTGGCGGGTGTCGTACGACGCGGAAGCGGCGCGGCCGTGTCGTTTGCATAATTGCAACATTTACATAAACTATCAGCTATTAGCGCGTTATCGGATAAATAACAACAGCGAATGGGAAGAGAAATCCGGGTGACAGCGGGAATAGGAAATTTGTTGGATTAGACTTGCAGATATGGATGCAATTCATCAAGTTTCGTAGCTAGGCAGACGACTTACTCGTAGGAATAGTAATATTATGCAGTTAAAAGTAAGTTGGCCCAAAAGTTAAGCGTCAATATTTATTATCTGTATCTGTCCACGTTATATCAAGGTATGGAAAAGTTTAGGAGACGGGATGGATACAAGGATGTACATTGAATCAGTAACGGTATGGTTGTATTGGGCGTGGTTATCGATAGAAGCTACACTGCTACAGTATTACCAACTTGACAATTGTTTTTACTTCTATGATATAGGGTCTTTGAAACTTACAATAAGACACAATAAGTGGGCCAATCACTGATTTTGAGTAAAACTGAATGACCACCTGCAACATGTAATCAAATAATGAGATAGTTGTAACAGTAGCTTAATCGATTTACAATTGATCGTAATCGTATTGAATCTAGATAACAAGCATCGTAACCTTACAATTATTCGGTGGCCGAATGCGTTGTGCAAGGATTTTGTTGCCTGCATTTCGTTTTGAAATTTTAGGTTTACCACATACATAGGTACCTAGTGTTGCTAAAAATGTTATTTTGGATAAAGCTGCCGAACACTGAGCCTTGTTCTAATTGGCTGACATAACAGACCGAGCGACCAACACGACAATATTTAAACACAGGGTACTTTATTGAGCTGTGCTTGGAACATGAAACTGACGGGCAGCAAAATGTATGACGTACGATCAACTGACACGGGGTAAGACTCGAGTGGAAAATACAACTGCGATAGCATTTTTTCTTTGTTTTTGGAAATATTTTAAGTGTCACAAGGACACCAAGATAAAGACAAACTAGCTCACAGTAAACTAAATTTAAACACAATTACAATGTAACATTTTGGGCAAACATTTTTTTAATTGGAACATTATCAGAATTACAGGTGATAATAATAATAACAACTTTATCAAGGTACAATCGCTCATGATAGCATCAGTTACCAAGACCGAATAGCCATGTAATGACTACTTGTGTTACGTAAGGACGGTTCAGCTTGTCAGAAACAGTTCCACCGCAGTTACTGAACCCCCGACCGCAGAAATATGATCCCCCGTGGGGGCCATCCAGCGATTACTAACCTGGGCTCCCCGGAACCTATACGCTCTTTATAACTGACTAGCTTCCGTTCGCGACTTTGTCTGAGAGATCCAGATTATTACCTACCTGTGTACTAAATTTCATCCAAATTTTAACCCTTTTTAAGTGAAACAGTAACAAATATCCATCCTCACAATCTTTCGCATTATTAGTAGTAGGATGAATTTCCGTGTATGTATGGTGGAGGTAGTCATCCGTATACCGATCGCAATTAATTTTAACTGCCAAAAGGTATGATTTAATCGTCCAAAAAGATGATGATTACCTCCATGACATGACTTTTATCGGCATCACCTTTCATCTCTCGTCAAAAATCAGCAATGCAACGACCGTGGAAGCCATCTGGTGTTGAAGCACATGTGACGGGCAATTCCCCAGGAAAATTAATAGGTCGCACACCCATATTACGTGATCGGCGTCACATTGGAATTATTCATGGTTTTCGTTTAGTTGTTTCAAAAAAAATGATTTAAGTTTTACACGTTGATTTATTCAATACTCTCTCCATATCTGTTTTTAGTTCGGACATCCTTAAGAAAATTTTAATTCGTCAAGTGTTTTGTGAGCACACTTTGGGCGCCACTGATGTCGTAACAGACTTCCACAACGCAACCACGACGCTAAGCGTCAGCTTGCTATAAGGCACCCTGATTGATTTCCTTAGGGATGAACGCGAGGGTTGCGGTTGACAAGTAGATAAGAAGGGCTTTACGCTTTCTGATTGGTTTTCTATCGATATATCAGGATCTTTCAATCAAAGGGTCGTTCGATGAGTTTCTTATTTATAAAAATTGGGTTTGATTTGACCTTTCACAAGAAGTAAAGGAAACAATAACTTCTTTTTTGTTTATAAACAGACCAGGCAAACAGGCAGACGGGCCACCCGATGGTAAGTGGTCACCTGCGTTTCCTGCTTCGAAGAACTCCTTTTAGCCTCTTTTATCTGTAACCAGTTTCACTTTAGGTGTCACAGCAATTACTCGTATTAAGATATTTACATTTTCATTATTTACAATGAAAATATTTACTTACTTTTTTCTTCTTCGTAATTTATATTTCATTTTTTGTAATTAATTCATTAGTTATAGCTTATTGTGTTACGAAATCATCTTCAATTCAACTAGTATCGACTGCCATTATCATCGTTTTGATTCGACAATCACCATAAGTTTTTTTACGCTTATACGCTCATAGCCCTTTTTTAGGATTCCCTGTGTCCTATCTGAGGTTGTATGCGGGTGCTTTGCTACTCATGAGGACTAAGATGTTCGCCTCAAAGAAAATAGCTCTGGCAACCATACTTTCCTGGCCAAAATGCAAGATATGAAGAACATGATTTTTACGACGGGTCAAGAGTAGTACCTCCACGGGCGAGCTACTGTGACTCTACCATCTGTTTTATGAATGAACCTAACCAACTATGATGTGTACTATTATTGTATACAAACATCAAATACGCCATGCGCGTCTTAAAGCATGTCCAGTGTTGTCCAGCGCTAATGCCATTACTCCACCACTGATCCAATAAGACGACGGCCTGCATGCTGTGCGATAACATGCTTATTACATTACGTCTTTGTTACCGCTATGACGTCTTTACTCTAGTACCTATTGCTATAGTTAAATGGTCGTTCCTTTAAACCTAAAGTGGACGCAGAGGAACTCGTCGAAAATAACAGAGGTTGCATTTAAAATCTTTTAGAATTGATTTGTTTTCATCTAAAAGTGGACAAGATGTTGCGTTCTAAGATGAATCAAACTTCGATACCATAGCAAATTATTGAAAAAAGAATAACGTTAAACACCAAATAATAAACTTATCTTTAATTTAACTGAAGAAGATAAAATAAAATTAAAATACCAATATCAAAGTTTAAATTTATCTCAATATAATAAAAGCATCTGTAGTTTACTTCAACGCTTCGATATTTTAAAAAGAAAAAGAAAACAATTTAGATTTGTTCGTGAACATTCTATTTATCTAAGTTGATAAATCAAATGGCTGCGCAGCCATTAGAGAAAGTAAATTGATTTCGTTAAGACTTTTTACGTTGCGTTGGTGGAAAAAAACGCATTATCTCATGATATTTTAAGTAAAAGACGTTATTGTTATAATCTTTAGTTATTATTTATTAAATCCTAAGTATTGTTTTAAGTATTTATTGTGTCTCCTCACATCAATGACTAAATACATACTAAGTACATAAGAAACGTTTGACGAATACATACATGATATGTCCTTCCGAAACTTTTATTTATTTCAGAAATTTTTATTACAGAATTTTCAGAAATCTACCAAATTTTGATAGAGGTTTTCAGCAAAGGAAATGAGGTAAAAATATTTTAATAAACAAAAAGAAACAAGAGTGTACCCAGGTTAGCGCCCTGAGCAACCCCAATTTGCGGACCCGAACCGAACGAACTTTTATCAGTTATCTTCCACGGAACAAAAAGCGCAAGTTAGATATGTGACATCTGACAGAGTATCGGACATCCAAACTGGCAGAGTTCTGTGATTAAGTCAGCGGCACGAAGCTTGCAATCAGTCAATAGGCTACAGCGAGTACATCCCGTGCTTTATCCGCGGCTGCGAGCGGCGTGATTCAGCCGTGCAATATCATCCGAGTGTGAGTAATGTCCGGTCGACCAGCACCAGTTGGGATAGGGCTGTCAAACAAAGCAACGAAGAAAGAAACAAATATTTATTGAGACATTGCAACACAGAAACAGCAAGAAGGAAGTAAACAAAGAACCAAGTAAAAATTTAAAAGTAACAATCTTTGTTGCATTGTACATCAAGCTACGAACACGAATGATCAAGATTTAAATACTACTTAAATATTTGATAAGACTTAAATATGATGTAAATGAAAATATTTAGAATTTTATAGTATAAACAATAGGAATTGTGAATGTGGGGTCACGAGAAACTCTCTTGATGGTTATGACAGACTGACAGCCCTAACGCCGTCGGGCAGCGACCGGCCGCGCGATAGACTTCAATAAATATTGAAGCAACGGCCACACGTGATAATTGGACAGTGTCTCACGCGCGACTCGATACCGGTTGTGAGCGAGCCGCATGATTCGGTTCAAAGGGTCCGCCTCGCGTTTAGCTCCGCTGCGTCCCACGGATTTGATTCAGCACAATTTCATATACTTAGATGTATCATATTAATTTGGACCAGAATAATGCATTGTTGACAATGACACTGTTTTGATGCAACAGAATTAGGTATAGCGCTATCACACCGATTCAGCGGAATTTCATGTTGCTCTATCACGCTGGATTCAATAGAGTTTGATATAGTTTTATTCCAGCAGAATATGATGTAGCTGTTTGATATTTGCCTGTAACCTACGCACTGCAGGGTCGGGTCTCATCTCGAGATGTAGTCCTTAGTCCAACACGTTGGCCCAGGCGGGTTGGTGGACGATATTTGATATTAGGGTTGTACAAAATATTGTTATGTTATCTCTACATGCACAAGACTAATATCATGCATAGGCACGAACGTACTCCAGTTTAATTTATTCAAAGATTTTAGAGACTTAGCTCC
>DWIY01001439.1:0-10126 GCA_018248615.1 Erynnis brizo brizo
AAATAAATAACTATTTGTTTTTTAAGCGTTGGTAAATGTAAGACATGTCTCCCACGAATGGAGTCATGGGCAGATTTAATATAATATTACTATGACAGTGTACGTAATTCAGATTGACACAGTAAATACCACGTATCAATTACAGGTCACTTACCCAATAGTTTATTTATTATCAAGGTCAGTAAAGAATACTAGTTTATTAATAGAAGGTACAGATGGATAAAAAAGAAAATCTTAAGCTAATGAATAAATACTTTACAAACGAATTAGCAAGATAAAATTTCAATTTATGGTATTTTAGAAGATTGTTTAATTACTTCCTTATGTGGATATTCAGTATAAGAAGAAGGGCGTAGGGCACTTGATGTTCGGTCGACACTACAACTAATCGACACTCACTTCTAAAGTCAAGATCTCCAATTTTATAATTTGTAGCCAAACATCTACTGACTATTGGCTAAACACTACTGTTGTATAAAGGCAGTACCTACCTAACTAGTTCTCTTAAAAAGCAAATACGCCAAACCAACCGTAGAAGAGAAATACCAAGTTCCCTTTACCGGTATTTGGTTTTGCATCAATTCCAGTGTGACGCTGTACGACATGACCCACTTTAAAGCAGCTAATGCCACCAATCGGTCACCAGCCGTGACGCGCATTGCAAATGGCTGATCGGCTGAGAACAGTAAAGGTCAGGATAGGATAACCTATTTGTGGAATGCTTTCAATAAACAAAAGCTGGAGGAAATTTAAACCGTAACCGTAACCAGTAAAACCGTTAGCTGATGATGGATACATAAAACATATAAAATAATGATATAGCAATCGGGACCGACCGTTCAATGTGCCTTCCGAGAACAAAAGTGTGCAAGAATTTTGCCTCCAGCAGTTTTACCCATCAAAGCATTTACCGTGTTCGAGGTAGTTTAACTTCGTCGATTGCTTGAGATGCTCCTTATTTACGGATATGTGAATATTTGTCCTTCACATAGGTACCTATATTATGCTAAAGCGTGTACATGGCATATTTATTCACAAAGAAATAATCCATACTTTTAAAGTAGATACGTCTTTTGTCTTCTAAAAGAATACGTGCGAAAGAAAGACTTTGCCTTCCGCTTCTTCTATTTTATAATACTGGAAGGAATATTATTTATTCATGTCTTTCATGAACTTTCGTTTCAGAAGTTGATGGCGGGGGAAATCCTCCCATTATATTTTTAATTCACGGCAGCTTTCATATTGGATTTCAAGTTTTTGAATGAATTAGCAAAATGTTGAGTAATAATTAGATTTTAAAAAATGTGTTAATTGCATTTTATGCAAACCAAATTGATTACGTTCAACTTGCAAATTTATTTTGCGATGACAAATGTTTCAAATGAATCAACTTAACAGCACGTTTAGTACTTACGATTTTCACGTTTGTATGTGAAAATCGTAATTCTTTGTCCTCAATATAATCACTTACTGTGTAAATTTGTCACGCTACACTAGGCTTCGTAAAAATTCGTTACAAGTTCCTTCTTGCGTTTTGAGAAAATTTATGGTTCAGGTTTCAGGTTCAAGTTAGTCACACGAGTGTTATGAATGAATTTATATTTAAATTTAGTTTCACAATTTAGTTTCAACAGTAAATAAACCTTCGAAAGCCAACATTTTTATTCAAAAGTAACTTTAAATTAGTGAAGGTTCCATTCTGTTAAAAAAACCTTGAAGTGCAGATTTCTTTAATAGAGTTGGTATCACTGTTCCGTTTCTTCAATTCGCTTTGAAGTAAATCTCGTCGAACTTTAGAATTACTTTGTATTTTTTTATCTTTTTCCTGCGCATCGGGCGGGGTAAGATTGAGTTTGTAAGAAGGATTAGAGGAGTTTCAGGTAAATCCTTTACAAGTCCTAGGACCTTTAGAGTAGAAGACATTAGACCTGCTAAGCTTAGGCTTACCATTTTATTTTTATGTTTATTTTTTCTCTTTATTCCACCGGCTTCATTCGAAACGATGGATTTTCAGAAAAAATATCATAATTTTCAAATTTTTTACGGTAGTGATATTGTTTTATAAAGTTAACCAACCAATACCTTCACAGATTTCGAAATACACACACACACACACACTTCACAGATTTTTGTTTTCGAAAGTAAATCAACAGAGAATAAATAGGTGAATTTCAATATCCATTGCAGCGAGCGCTCAGAGCCATTCTCTTAACTTGCCGTAAAGCAGCATAATTATTCTTCATGTCTCATTTTTTGGCGTGGTTGCCTGAGTTAAATTGTTTGAGGCAAATATCTCAGTCCTAATGAGTAGCAATGGCCTCATACATGAGGTTGAACATGTGTTCAGTGTTTTATTGACCATTTAATATCAGGTGGCCTGCATATCACTTAGAAACTAAAGCTATTACATAAAATGTTTTATTAATCGTCCAATGAAACTGAATATGACGTATCCTCTAGACAATTCAGGAGTTAAATTGTCTCGTTAATTGGGGTAACGTAGATTAATGATAGTGACAAAATGGGCGGGATTTTGTAACAAAATTTAATTTGAAGTGAATATTTATACATACTGACGTTATTGATATTAAAATATAAGACTATTTTGTGTTTATTACATAATATTATTATCAATCACTCTGTAAAGCATAAACATTAAAAATAACTTATTAAACTATCGGCGTCTGTTGTTGTTTAGTATTTAGTTATTTAGTGTAGTTTCTGAGAATGATCAGAAAATGTAGATATAACTAAAATAACTATTTAAATACCGTGAAGATTTCACATTCAAATTGAAAAGTTAGCGCTAAAAATACAAACATTCATTCGTCGTCGTACAGATGTTATTTAATAATATTTCGCGGAAATATTCCCGCGGTAACTCGTATTCCCGGTCGCTGTGCTAAAGTTTTCCCGTCACGTTTATGTGTCCAACATTAAACAAGCCATAATAATTTTCTCATCTCAAATCCGTAGGTATATCGTCGTTTATGATTCTGCTTATTTCTATGTTGGAATAACCATCCCTCTGGAATATAAGATAGTAATAAAACTGGTATTCCACTGCCTCCGATGCGGTTTTATTGCTTGATGTAATAATGAAATGTTTATTGGCGTTTTCATTTCTGTGAACTCGTATGCCACTACGAAATATTGTTTTCCGAATATCATTGAATAAACGCATTTTACGAAACTATAATAATATGTTTTCTGCACATTTTTTTGTGTGACCAAGGTTTTTAAAATATTCTTGTACTCCTATTGTGGTCTGATGAACTCCAAAATTAAATGTTGGTACTAACTTCGAACGATCCGAAATTTATTTTTAAACAGTTTTTTATGTATACACATTATATACTTTATGTAACAAACAAAGAAGCAAAGCAGAACTATTCCCACGAAAAGTACTACGTGGGGATAATTTTTCTTTGCGAATTTTAGTTTTTACTTGCAATTGCTTTATCAAATTCTCTTGGCGTTCTCATTTTAAGAATTCCATCTTCTAGTATCTAGTACAAAATTTATTTTCTCAGAAATATACATGTCGTATATAATGTACTTGATATAAAGACGAAATTATGTGATAAAATTAATTCCATCCAAATATCAAAAACTTTTGTTTGACCAGACTTTTTTAACTTTACAAAACTAAAAAAAGAGGCCCAAGCGTTTTACGGACACTATATTAAAAAAAAATCCCACACTTAGGAAAATTATGTTGGCAGATGTTATGGGTCACTAAAGTGACAGCAAACATGACAGCAGTTCCCACCAAAATAAACGCGACCTAAAAATAAAAGGACGCTAATTTTCGATATCCTATTTTTGATATCCTGCCACTCCATCTCAACATACTCGTCAGCCAGCTAAATATAATTTATCAGTGGTCGTAGCACGTAGCGCGTAGCTCGTAGCCAGTTTGACAGCGCGGTTCGTAGGCGCCGGCCGTCGCGCCGCCTTGAGCTAACCGAACTACGAATTGTTCCCGCGTAGTTCCGATGGCTTACTGCAATTACACAGAGTGTACATAACGTTAAGCTGAAGGGTGAGCGGAAAGTTTTGACGATATGAGGCAAGTATGATATAGACACCATAGTTGTTTTTTTTCTTCAAAGTAGTATTACAATTTAGAGCAGATAAGTTTTATTAATGTTTTTAAAGCAGATGGACAGGACAATAATAATTATTAATGGGTTTTTTTTGTCGTAATTTTTTCTTTGACTTTTTATATTCCAATTAATTATAAGCAAAATAAGGATCCAATTAAGAGGATGAGGCTAGTAAGGTTCTGACACGATACTTATATTTTTTTTTTTTAGTTTTTCAATTGAGAGCACAACATTGCATTTTTTGAATTTATTATATAAATCTTTTAGTAATAGATACAATAAGATTACTCATTTAACATTTGAGTTCATGATAAGGCTAACTTGCAAATTCTAAGTAGTTATATATTTTTTGGTTCACGCACACAAAGCAATATAAACACGATATATGGAAACAAAAATAAAGACCAGATTTAATCCGTTTATTTAAAATTAAATAACGTTTAATCGTATAAATATAGAGAATTGGCGGTTATTTAATATCCAAAACCACATTCAATGTGGGTCTGTTTGCAGCAGATAATATTGTTCATTTATGGTCTACACAAACCGTACACTTTATCGTATATCGGTATAGTACTCTGGATTTTCAGAACACATAAAATTAGACAATGATTTAGAAAAAGAGAACACACTAAGATAAATATTTGTGTACCTATTAATAATTTTAAAAAAACAGTAATACGTGCAAACATACGCTAAAAAACATTATCCTCCCTCTGATTCAGTCGGGTAAGCTCTTAACCTTTTCCCCTCCTTCCTTCCTCTCACCTTCCTTCCTTTCTTTCCAAAAATCTCTGCTGACTCAGTTCTTTTAAGAATTCTCATTAGAAATTTACGCATAGCAATTATTAGACTATACTGTATTGCAAATATTTCACTGACCTAGTAATAGAACTGAATATCCCGATAAAATTTAATTTCTTGGCGACCAAAAGCGAATTTAGCTCCCATAATTGGCGGAACGAACGTCAAGCAACTTATAGTATTAGGAGGCGGAATTATTTTGAAATATTTTTAAAAAACCATTTATATATGAATTAATAGGTTTTTTTTAAATAAAAATGGGAAGTTCTACTCACTCCAGTTTAATTAACTTGTAAAAAGTACATACGAGGCATCCAACTCTTTCGGTTACTCAAACCGAAAATTATTAATCCATGTAACCGAATAAGGTTTGCCAGCATTTCCTTTATTAAATTTCGAGGTCTCCAACAATCAAACAATTCTTGTGCGTGCGAATTGTATATAATTGCCAATTTATATCACTGTGGGGAGCAAACTCGACTAGTTTTTGGAAAACCCGCATGAGGTCAACTCGCCTCTATCTGTCCCCGCGGATGGAGGGATGAAATTGGCCTTCACACAAAAAATATTTCGTCCCCGCTTATACCGAAATTCTTTACGAGGAAAGTTCAATGATATGATCCCTTTGCTGTAATCCACTTATCGTGAATGATCTATTCGTCATGAATAGGAATCAGATATCAGTGTCAGATTATTGGGTTTAATAATATTGTTTCGCTGTTAAGGATGTTTTGAGATAGCAAAACGTTTACGGAAATTATTAGGTACTTACGTAAAGTTCTGACGTAAAGAGATACCTAAACATTTAAATTTTACAACGCGATTTTCTGCCTTTTTATGTTATTTTTTAACTTCACCAGCTGTTTCATGTTATACTAGTATTTCTACAACAAATGCGAGTATACTGTTTTTGCATACTACAAGGAATAAAAAAACACACAATAAAAAGAACATTAAAAATAACATTAAAAAGATAAAAAAGAGCTGACGATCATTAGGCGATCATATTATCTATTTTCAAACAACCTTTTAGAGATAACACACAGCATCGAGAAGAAAAACAAACTTACGACAAGAACCGAAATATGAATATTATAGTCATAACTACGATTTTCACAAAGTGAAACACTTTTTACCGACTTCAAAAAAGGAGGTTATTCCTGTTTCTTAACTCAATAAGAATAATTATAGCTAGTAAAATAATTTTACTGGCTGCATTCCTATTGCTCACCTTTTTATTCTTCCTTATTCAAATTAAATTAAACTTGAAATTTCTTTCAAAATATAGGATAAATTTAAAAAGGAAAAGCGAAGTAGGTATACTGTATTTAACTAGTTCTAAATTTCTTTTTCGTTTTTTGTTAGATAATTAAACTTTTAATTTCATGGTTTCAAAGAACGGACGATTCAACCCCAAGAAGAAATAAAGTGTTCTCAATCTAACTCTTTTGATAATACTTCAACTTCGTAGATCAGAAAATTTAAGCCTATTCAAAAATACTTACTGTGGCTCGTGGCTTCATTTTCAGTTTTCTGTAATATTTTCTTTACCAATTTTATTAGCTTCTCCTGCATTGTAAATACTAAATACTAATTTTGAATGTAACGGATTCTTTGAAACGTTATTTTCATACATTAAACGTAAATTACGCACATTTATCAAGAACCGATGGCAGTACAATATTTTAGTACTATTGAGCTGGTGTAGTAGGTACTAGAGACGGAATATACGTTTGGGTAGGTACTCCGTAACATTTGTCTTAAGATGCATTTAGAAGATCTTTGCTTTATGCTCTTACAATTTCCACGGTATATGTAAATTTTCATGCGTCAAACTTTAGAGTATAAAGGCGACTAACGATTATACGCGTATTCAAATCTAATATAAAAGGACTAAAACAAATACTTACGTTGAAGAAAAGCATCCAGTATAATACGAACGAACTCGAATAAACGTCCCCTAATCATGGTTTGAAAAGAAAAATTCTCACAGACTTTCTGGATGTAAGAATATTTTATTTTTGATTTAAAGTCAATGAGAAACATGAAGAGGAAAAGCATGAAAAGAAATAATACGTCGCGTAATGAAGTAGGAATCTATTTTATCCACCAATACGTACGTAATGAAGTCGGAAGGCTATAAAGGGCGGATTATGAATTCCAGTGAGCATACTAAATATAGTTCTGAAATGTATACGTATACTATTTATTAGCCTTCCACTTAGGAAACTCTCGCCATAAGAGATCAAATTCAAATCGGTAAGACAGTTTTATAGTACCTATATGTACTACTAAAACTGGGCCAGAACTGGGTTGATTAGGGAAGTATCACCAGCAGTGGACTATAACGGTATTGTTGCGGCGCGATACCTACAGTAATATGAGCGCGCGCCTCACATGAAATGCTGACCACGCATGAGGATGCAAGCAGCGAATAAAGTAAATAATAGAACACGTCACATGCGCCATACCGAAACTGGCCAATCGGAAGATGTATTCTCAAACGCGCTTTCATACTTTCATAAAATCTGAGTATTATATACTAGATGGTCCATTTTCATTTTCCAGTTAGCATTCTGACCGCGATTTCCAGGCAGTAACATCGCCTGGTGGGAGATTGCCCCTTTTCCTCCAAAGTCTAAAAAGAAGAAGGAGAATCAGATCGCACCATGCCACTCCTACTCAATGTAAGGACACAATTGGCCACCCCACAAAAGTTTTCCCGATTAAATACAGCTGTCTCGTTACTATGACAGTTAGGTAAAGTTAAACAAAGAATTTTCTAAAATTGTACGGGGCGCACTCTTGGTCCCATCTCGTGCACTTTGCAGGTTATGTAAACGTTATGCTTCGAGCTCAGCGCTTTATCAGTACTTGTCACTTCTGAGCATCGCTGCGCTAAGCTGTGTGCCAAGTACTTAATAGTTTATGATCTTCAAGGGCTATTATACGCAATATAAACAATGAACTGACCTGTCAGGCATCGTTATGCTCATAATCGGGCTGTAGGCACCCTTTGGCAAAGTACTTTTTAAAGATAAAAACTTTCTGCAGCCATTCCACCTTGGTTTTCAAGTTTCCTAGCGAAAACTAGTTTTTGATTATCCCCGGATTACCGGTATTCATCCCGGAATAAAAAGTATCCTTTTTGTAGTTTCCGAGTTTATCATTATACATATTTATATTAAATAAATCAATTTTTTTATTTTCCCGGGATAATCAACCCGCGATAAATGTTCCTAATAACCTGCTCAGGAGCTGCTTCTGACTGTAGCCTAAGTTATAATGAACCTAAGCATTCATTCGGTCAATGGAAGAATATTTTAGCTGTCGTCGCCAAAATGGGGGAAATCTACGAATAAAGAAAAATCCAAATCCATTTCGCCGGTTTTGTACAAAAGTGAAACATACAATTCGTAACGTAGACGGCAGAACTCTTTAGGATTAATGCAAGGAAAGAATGGATATCCGGTATTGTAATATCAAATATTGTTTAAATTACATTACACGATTGCACGAACTGTAACATTCAACTACTTATACTCGTATTTAATAGCAAAGAGCTTAGTAAAATGCATCGCTCGAGGCTGCCAAACGACTTTGGAGATTCAATCATAGCAACGCCGGTTGTATTAGCGTTTCACAAACAGCTTCAAATAATTATGATAAAGTGTTCATAGTATAATAATAGAAAAGTACGTCAGAGTATGCGGTTTATCGAATAATATTCTATTCATAATAAATATTATCCTTTAGACCTCCGTTATGGGAAGACTGGGAGACTGGGCCCAACAATGGGACATCCCTCACTGTTCAGCTAATAATAATGAAATATCAACTGACGGAGCCGTCTTAACAAGAAAGTCGTGCTGGGAGTGCGTATAGCAAAGACATTTAACTACCCTATTTAACAGTTCGGTGCCAACATTAGATAAAGTTGTGTTTGTTTTTATTTAAAGATACTTTAATCATGTGCTATCGGCACCAACTGAATGCATCGCTGTCAAACGACTATGGAGATTGAATCTCCGAGATTCAATCATAATACACGCCAGTTGCATTAAGCGTTCCACAAACCACTGTCATAGGGCGCGATTATTATTTGACCAGTTTTATGGTTTTAAATAAATTTCGTTTTAAATTAGCGGTTATTGAAGAAATAAACGACCAGTCAAAACGTTCTATCAGATTATAAATACAAATAATTGAAAGAGATGCCATTATGCCGGATGTGCGAGAGTGAGAATCTATGGTGGCACCAAGCTATATAGTCGTCGCCGCTTAATAGCTCGGTGCCAGACATCTGAAATAACCAGCTTATAGTTATTTTATGATAGTTTTATAAGTTAGGTAGGAAAGTGGTGACCATAATTAAAGTGAAACTGGAAATCTGTTGGATTTATTGAGTACAAGACCAAGATTAATGACCTCGAGCTTTCTAATAACAAAATTAAATATAGGTGTATAAATTAACATCGCTGCCAAGCAATTCTAAAAATTCAATACCTAATAACAGCGCCGGGTGCATCAGCATTTTTCTAACCGCTGCTCTTAGGTTGTACGCGGATATCATTGCACAAGTTTTATGGTTTCAAATAAAGCAAAATTGAAAATCGTATAATCTGGCTTATGTCAGATCTGCAGTGCAGATTTGATATCCTCCTTTGAGGATGATAATGAAACAGTTATGTGTTTATGAGTACTTAAAATGTGTTGAAATTGAAAATTCCATTATGTGTCCCAAAGGTCACTTCCAGCTACAAAATTCAGTTTTAGCGCATACATGTATACGTTGATATGCCCTGTTTTGTTAATTCCAACAGTCAAAACTTACGGGTCAATTACTTAAGCTCATAAGAACCCATGTTCTATAAATATCATATAAGAACATTCAACAACATTTCTGTGCTCGATTTCAAAAGTAGAATTGTTAGAATTTCTTACTAGGAATTCTAACTATTCGTCTCTCTGAAAGCAATCACTGCCATCCATCTTTTTTTTCGGCAGCTCCAACAGCGTAAACGGTATGGTACAGAAAAATAAAATCACAGTTTAGAGAGGCATGTTTAAAAGATAGGCGAATCTTGTTTTAGGTAGGTACAGAAGAACTGACAGAATTTAATTTTTCAAATATGAAAAGCTGGTGAAAATATGACCACGGCGAGGACTAGAAAAGTCGTATAGGCTGCCTTGTACTCTGAACAAACATATGT
>DWIY01001440.1:0-10125 GCA_018248615.1 Erynnis brizo brizo
ATTCCTATTGACATAAGTGTCATCTATAATTACTTAAGGGACCATTAACGTTAATGAATATCTCTGAGTACGGCTGTGCTTAATGATTGATGATGTTCAGTAATTTCAAATAAAAGAAATACTGTGTACTTATAAGTATGGTAAAATAAACCTAAAATAGTAAAGTCCTGATTGACTAGATCAGTTGTCGATCAGTGTTGTCCGTCACTCTTTTTATAAACATGACCTCACATAACTGTCAGTCAAATATTGCCGCAGACATCATCTCACCAAGAACCAAGTGCCTTGGAACCACATAATTATCCTGCAGTATGAAGCGTTATCTATTTTTATTATTAACATCATCAGTTGACTACAGTCCTAAATGCAATTTTTTACAGTACAGACGGGGGTGTCCATGCTTTGTGTAGCTCTGCACACTTTGACCTGGAGCCCAGGGGCACCTCAGAATACTGCCCCAAGAAAATTGCCTTCAATTTGAACACTTTCTTCCGAGACACAAACACACAAATCCTGATTAAGGATTGCTTCAGAGTCTCTGATAACTTCAATGCTCGATTTTATGCTCTGTCCCGGACATATTTGTACAGGTAAGCTAGATCTTACAGGAATTGTTCTTCATTTATGCCCAGTTTCAATAATATATTGTTGGGCATGGATAGCCCTACTACTAGTAAGTTTGCTTGTATGCTGTTGGCGAACAATGCTCTCCTGGTTCACAGTCAAAATTGCTACATGAAAATAGAATGCAAGGCAATATTGTCAATATGTCTGCCCAATTAGTGTAAATGAGTATATGAGATTCTAATTGCTTTTGGTATGTTATTGAAAAAGGCCTTAAAAGACAACTTGAGTTGACAACAGTATCCTGAAAGAAATTGCAAAATAGATAGTGATTATTATAAGGTTGCTTAATTTGATTTAGTTGTGATTTTTGGGATTGTATTTTTTTTTCATTTTTCAGACTTGCAATATTAAAGGATCACATAGAATTGCCAGAGCGCACAAGTATAGCAACATTCATACCAGTAGAAGAGTTGAACAAGTGTTATTTCAGACGGTATGTAATAGATTCTTATTTAAGGTAACCTTATAACAAATCTCTCATCTAATACTGAAACCATTTAAATGGGTGCCCCTCCACTGATCTTGACTACCTATCTTGTTTACATCCGAAATTAATTCGAAAACAATTTTTGGATATGGATTGTGACAAATACTGTTTGGTTGCCAAGATATAATTTTTTTTACCCGCTCTCAATCTACAAAGATTGGTTATTAATTATGAGCGTTAATTGATGCTTAAAATTTGAAACGTTTTAGTGCCAAAAACTTCGACATAGAGAGGTTTAAAGAAGGTGCGAAGTACTTTGTGGGTTACCACGATTTCACCACATTTAAAAGATTTGACAAACTGAACCAACACAAGCAGAATCGTCGTACTTTATTGTATATGGATGTAAGGCCTGGCCAACCGTTGCTTACAAGCTACTCTTTAAAGACGCAACAGAACTATTTTGATCATTGGGACATCGAAATCAAGGGGACTTCTTTTGTTCATAACCAGGTAAGTCAGATGATGACTGACACTCAATTTTAAAACATTAACTGAAAAGAGCACACTTGTGGAATAAAAGATTACTATCTAATATCGTTGAAGCAAGAATTTTAATTAACGTAAAACCATTGATATAATTTTTTAACCCCTACATTTATTGAAGAAACTATTATTTAAATATGCGGAATCTAGAATGAAAGAATATATGTGTGCGTACGTGCGTGCGTACGTGTGTGTGCGTGTGAGTGTGTGTGTAAGGTAAACTTTTTAAAAACACTAAAAAAATTACAAATAAACCTACATTTCAAAGTAAAGGTTTGCTACATTGTTACAGATACGCCGCATGCTGGGGACACTAATATCCGTCGCCGTCGGCAAGTTACCGCCCGAGGAAGTCAAGGTGATGCTGCAAGTGCCATCCAAGCATTCCTGGCACAATTTCATACAAAATAGCCCACCACATGGTCTGTATCTCTGTAATGTGGAGTACAACCCCCAAGACTTAGTGTACAAATCTGACAGTGAACCCACGTGCGAGGAAGACAGCGATAGTGATGAGTTTTCTGAGTGAACTAAAGAAACAAAAAGACAAACTGAAAGAGACAGAAACAGTTGTTACGTGCGTAGACGGCAAGAAGTATGTAGAGGGTAGCGAAAAGACTATTGAACCTAGTGCATATGGCTTCGTAGTCGACACGAAACCGGATGACACTCCAGTATTGATTGTAGATAACTTGTTTATAGGGTCACAAGATTGTGCAGTCGATAAAGTGTTAAATAAATACGATATAAAACATGTGCTTAGCTTAGGAGTAGATATGAAAGTGGGCGTAAATCATAAGTTTGTTATGATGTTAGATTTGCCTGAAACGAATATTAAACCATTACTGACGGATTGCTTGCATTTTATAAGAAAAGCTGTAGAAACAAATGAGAATGTATTGGTCCACTGCAATGCAGGCGTGTCACGCACATCAACAGTGGCCATTGCGTATTTAATGCATTATGAAGGTATGCAGTTTGATGACGCTTACAGTTTAGTTAAAACTAAAAGACCAGCCACACAACCCAATGCTGGATTCAGAAAACAATTACAGGATATGAAGCCTGGAGAGATTATTTAATCTGCATTACGTTTTTTCATGAATCAATCATATATTTTGAGAGTGATATTCATAGATATTGTCCGAACTGAGAGTAAAACGCTAATTACACACAAATAACAGAATTAGTCTAAATAAGAAGTCATAAAAATGCGTTGATTTGAATTGATAAATTGATTTTATTGTCATTTTTAGGATTTAAAAAGAATAAACACCAAAGAATTTGCAAACATAACTTTATTCTAGTATAAATAAAATTAAGTACAGGCGCCAATATTCTGTGCATTTATAACGGACGACAGTTTGCATTGACAATAATATAAGTTTACAGTATGCGTATTATAACTGTACTGGTGAGAACATACACTGTATTCGATTCAAACCGGTTTCAAAATCATTATTAAAACATAGAAAATGCTACCCTATGTTCCCAATTAATGCACAATTTCAAACCCTTAATTAAGGGTTCGGAAGGAAAAAGGATATCTGGCTAAGCCAGGCCTATCCTTGGCATTATTATTATTAGAAATGATTGCTGTTACTTCTCTGATTCATGGCCACTTATTTACTACATACTATAGTGACGATTTAAAATGACAATAATGACTATATTTTAAGTAAAGTGAGGCGTCGATTATTCAATTCCCAATAAAATGACTGTCCTTTACTGTGAGACTACAAGTATGCTACTTAGGCAATCTTTGCTAGGCATTTATACTCGTTTCAAAGCACAGTTATAATACACATAAGGTACCATAACCTACAATAGAGAACACTTGCAGTAGCTGGGCAGTGGTAAGGTATGAATAAAATATATAGCACCGATTTCATAAGTACATTGTCACATTCAGTTATTACCAAGCAATATTTTCGTATACAGGGTTTAAAGTTATTCTGAATTGGAATAAGATCAATGCTGGCACTAAGGGCATGGCAACACTCTTCTTTTTCGAAGTTTTACACATCTAATTATTATTTAACAAAAAATTCCGAAGTATGACTTTTAGACATTATTTCATTCAGAAGCAGTTCAGGCATTTAATGCCAGTCTCCAAAAATCTTTTGCAATAATCTACAGCTACGCCACTCAGTGCCAGACCTAATTAAATAATTTCAATTGGGCTTGTATGTTACAAATTGTAAAGAAATTATTAAATAAGAAATAAATATGATTGTCTCATTGCCTGTTAATTAAAAAGCTCAAACTAATGGGAAAGCAAACAAAATTTTACTGAATACCCTATGGTTGTATAATAACTTAAGATATATAGGTTTAACTCTGCTTATACATAAAATGTATCACGAGCAAAACGTCCCTGAACACTATTGAATAAAATGATTTTTCAATAAGGTGAAAAATGAATTGGCATTGAATATATTAACGGTGGGGTACTCAATCTTATCAGATCCTAAGGGAAATATATTTTGCTCATGTACTGCTGGGATACAAATAAAATTATGTAAACCAAAAAGCTAAAAAAATGAATAAGGAAATGTTATAATTATATAACTGTGTCATACAATTTATCATCAGACATGTTATTAAAAATAAAAATTGTTTTCATGATTATTAATTAAAAATTGATTGATTTAATTCAATTTTTGTATACAAAGCTTTTATAATAACTCTTTGATTTAATGTTATTTAGTTATTACATCTGCTTTTAATATTTTACCCTAACATTTGTCTTTGTGTGGCATTAGGTTATTATACTTAATTTTAATTTTGTTTTCGTTTCTACGAAACAGTCAAACAGTAGGTACCTATAACTACTAAAAGTGGGTTTTAAATTTATAAAGTGTTCTGACTATTTTAATGTTATGTCCATCAACTACACTGGTGTAAAATACTTTTTTCTTCGTAAAACATTTTCAATATTTGATTAAAAAAGTATACCTACCTAATAAAAAACGTTCTGAAACAATGCCTGTTTTTGTTAATATTTTTAAAATTTGTCTATGGATTATTAAGACAAAATCACCATACATAACTGTTACAGCACTATAAGTTTTCTAAAATTTCATTTGGTTAAAAAACATTATTAAACATACAAGATCCAAATCCAATTTGAGAACAAAATACTTTCATTAAAACTCCCAATTTCATTTGGTGACCACCAAAAAAACTGGAATGCTAATTTGAATCACAAAACCACTAAAATAAGTATTGCCTTATAAAGCGAATTTCTTACACAGAAGATGATTAAGATGATATAAAATATAGTTTCATACGAAAAAAGGAAAAGAGTATAGGTATAATGTGTTTAATTTTTACTCAAATTTACTCAGAATCTAGTTAGAAAATAAAACTCATATCCTAAATACCTAGAGATATGAAATAAATTTCTCTTCAACACCAATTTGGCACTGTTATCATTGCATAAAAATAGCACAGTAAGTATAGCAAGGAAATTCGAAGTCACTCACTTATAGGTTACATAATAGTATGTTTAAAAAGTTTTAAAGTCCTTCATAGAAAAAACAGTTGGATATCAAATAAAATTTATAAAAAATCAGCTTATTTATAAGATAACAAACGTCAACCAACACGCAGTGTTTCAAATTATGACCAGCGTTCAGTCTTCGACCTTCAAAATCATTTTATAAATTCTTATATACAGATTACACATGTAGACTAACATTATATTTAAAATATACAGTTCACATTGAGTTTTACAAACTACTATACATTAGTACTCATTTATACAGATACATTTTTCAATAATATGTAACATCAAAGTTATAAAATCATTAAACCTAATATTAATGTATAATTGTATAATTTGCATTGTACTTTAAGACCTAACTTATGTGCACCCATAACTAGAGTTAAATTAAATTTTAAGCGACCCCCGATTATCTTAGATATTACATATAACTAAGAACCATCTCAATCACATAACCTTTCCAACAAATAGCTATATAAAATCAATCCATTCATTTAGGAGTTACAACACACACTTATATGCACACATTAAGCCATGTATTCACTGAGAAACATTTGTTTATAAACTTTTTTTGGAAACAAAATCTAAAAGTGTTTCTGAAACATTTAATTATTTTTTGTAAACACTACGTGTTTATCGGATGTTTCTATGCTCGTGATGTGATGTTTCAGAAACAATGTTGCTCAGTGAATACATGGCTTTAAAGTTAAAACATTGGGAGGTGAAGTCACATTGGGGCTTAAAAAGCATAATCAAAACACTATATAATAGCTTAATTATTGTTAGTGTCTTTTGTTTCACTTCATCAAAATTAAGTACAAATGTATCAAAACATACATAATAAATATATCAAAAAGGCTTAGGTCAATAATATCTGATATAACTTCACAACTTAATGGTACTTATCACAACGTAACAAAAGGCACTTGTTTATCAATAATAATGATATCAATAAAAAGTTAAAAATTGTATAACGAAAAAATTAAGTACATACATCAAAAAACTAACATCCGTAAAGATTATTATTTACTCTTAATAAAAAATAAACTATTGTAATCTCATTAAAAAATAAATATAATTGACAGTGTTATAATTGACAGGGTTGTATGATTATATCAGTTAATTTCCACAGACTTCCAATAATTTAGACGGGTGTATTCAGACATGTAACAATGAAGACTTTCTTGTTAATAACACTAAGAGTAACACATCTGCTATATTTATTTCATTTGACTTAGATAAAGGAATGCCACTGACTGTGTATCACATTGATTAATTGTGAGCATAATTATTTGGATTTATTTGAATCATTTCATATAAAACCTCAATTTTTATACTATCACCACAAAAAATTGTTGAAAGCCTAAATTTAGACATTAGAATAATGTTAGTGTGTTAACAACGCCATGACACTTCTTTTGAAAAGCAGTTTACTCGTAATTAATGTTAAATCTTGTTTTACTGTTTTCATGTATGATTCTAAGGCATATGCGACACTGTAGTTATGTCTTACTTCGAAGACTGCTGGTCAAAGTATAGATCGTTTATATTGCACACCTTATTGTTTTATTTGAGTTTAAAAAAGATTACACGTTATGATATCAGGTAAAATTTATTCAGCTGTGACCACTTAAATCATAAAAGATAATATTTTGTGCAAATTCATATTACAATTATTATATCAAATGTGGTTAAGTACTACTAAAATAGTGCATCCAAAAATGCATATTTTATGCCTGCTAACAAACAGTGAATTGGACTAAATAAGTGCGTAAATTAGATTAGTTCTGGCTGTCTCAGAAATCAATTTAATTCCATTGAATTCATTTATATCAAAAATAAGTACATAATGTAAGCCACAAGTAAACTAGTAACAAATGCGTCATTCAAACATAAATGCACCCTTATGAAAGGTTTTCGAGTATTTGGTGGCAAGTTCTGAAAGATCACATACAAAGTTGACAGAATAATAATTACAGTCATACACATTGATGTATACCTAAATCGTTAACAAAATGTCTTTGTGCTTTACATATTTGTCTTTAAAGCCTTGGATAATTATGACGCATGTTCTTATTCAATAACAGTTCATCCTATCAAAGATCGGCCGCCATAAGAAAAAAACAAATCGCGCGAGTTCTTATTTCAAAATCTGTCGGTGGATGGCAGGGAACAAGCTCATTGGTCAGTATTGTATATCCCCCCCCCCGCACCTCGCACACAATGGGATAGCCGCACTGACCTGTATATATACAAGGCCGCGCTTACGGCGGTCAGCTAATAGTATTTTGAATTTGACAAGTGGAACATCAGACTAATCTAGAGGACGATATTTGATGGCTTTATTTTTTCGCTCCGATTTCGGCCAGTTTCTATACCCAATCCTTGGATATTATAGTTCTATTGATCATTGCCAGCCAACATCAGTTTTTTTTGAGGCTATTAAAAAGTGTAATTTGGCAAGAAATATTGATCTCTAACCTTATCTCTCTCAATCAATTTTATTCACACAATATAGAGACAACCGACCTGACAGTTCAATGTCTTCTTTACAACAAAGAATCAATTATTATTATAAGTAAACGAATCACTAGTATCGTTACACATTTTAATATAAAAACATAGCTAACCTATTGGTTAGGTTAGGTTAGGTTAGATCAGACTAGCCCAAAAATATACATGAGCTGAGCCATGTTTTTATATCAAAAATGTACTCTATAACTTCAAACCGAATTCACTGACCTTCAAAAACTCTTCAAAATGAGGCCTCTAGCAGGTAAACAATTGGCATGAGTTGAACCGTGTTTTTAATTTTTATATCAAAAACATTCTCATAACTTCAAATCGAACTGACTGACCTCAAAAACTCTTCAACGTGAGCCCTCTAGCTGGCAAACTGTTGGCTTTTAATTTTGATATAAAAAACATTCTCATAACTTCCAATCGAACCGACTGACCTCCAGAAGCTCTTCAACGTGAGCCCTCTAGCGGGTAAACTATTGGCTTTTAATTTTTATATCAGAAACATTCTCATAACTTCAATACGAACTGACTGACCTTCAAAAACTCTTCAACGTGAGCCCTCCAGCGGGTAAACTGTTGGCTTTTAATTTTTATATAAAAAACATTCTCATAACTTCAAATCGCACCGACTGACCTTCAAAAACTCTTCAACGTGAGCCCCCTGGCGGGTAAACTGTTGGCTTTGGCCGGTGCATCCCGCGCCTGCGAGTGCGCGACCGCGATGCTGAGGCACTGCACCCACTGCTCCGCGTCCTTGCCGTCCTTGGGCTTCAGGATGAGCGTCTGGTCGCCGGTGAAGATCTCGAACGCTTTGGGGATGTTGCGAGCCCCCCGGGACACTTTCACTGAACGGATCTGGTTTATGTCTATGCTCTCGCCGCCGCTCTGTAAAGATAGAAAAGAAAATAAGAGCAGTTGCCAAGATTAAGAGCAGGTGCTAAGTCAATCTGAGACTTAAAATTACTCTTGTCTATAAAATTACTAATACTTGATTATTATTATTATTAATGACTTGATTATTATTATTAATGACTATAAACTTTACGCCTATAGTCTCGGTGTTTCGGGTAGAGCGCAAGCGTTCGAATAAAATGTCGGATGTGGTGAAATACCGCGTCCGCCACCGTCTAAACAGTCTCCAGCGTCCCTTCTTCTCCTTCAGTTGCCCCTCGATCACTGGTTGTCCGTCGGCTACTAAGAACCCCACAGCCTTCCCCGGCTAGTCCCCAAGAAGAAAAAGTATTAAAAAAATACTCACAGATCCCTTACAAGACAGGTGGGCACCGGACAGTGTGAAGTACCGTGTCCGCCACCGTCTAAACAGTCTCCAACGTCCTTTCTTCTCCTTCAGTTGCCCCTCGATCACCGGTTGTCCGTCGGCTGCCAAGAAGCCCACGGCTCTCTCCGGGTGATTGCACAGGAAGCAGCCCCAAGTGGCATGCGTTGGGGACTCGTCTGTCCGAGTGGCGTTCACTTCGAACACGTCGAAGAAACCGGCAGCCCGTAGCTCGTTGAGAAGCATCTCTTGCTCCTGGAAATAGAGTACCATTTGTCTTTAATAGGTGTCATCCATCAATTGCGGCACACGTTAAATGGGTGGGAGGGGGGTATCCTTTGTATTATGATAATTTATTAATCGCAAGGCAGCAGGCATAGTTTATTAAAAATTTAAGATTGAATTAAGTTTGTTATATGCACCAAATTCCTACTTGAATCAAGAACGTAAGATGAGCATCGTATCGACCACAGAATCCTGCATTTTCGCTTGATTGACAACATTTTCATATTGATTTGTTGCGATTTTGCTGGAAAGAGATGGATAGTGTTTTTCAACCGGCGTACGAAAAATACAAATATTTTTGTCTTTTACATTGTCTTTCTCATATTTTGTTCCTTGTTCCCACAAAGTTGCACTAAGGTTGTGGTAGGACCAATGATCACAGCAAGGCTTTGGGGCTTCCAAGCAAGTTACACTACACTAGTAAGGAGTATAGTCACTGACCTTGAGGTTGGGGAAGGCACTGGTGACGAGCGTGAGAAAGGTCTTGTTCTCACACTTCAATATATCCCAGCAGTGCTTCAGAGAGGCCACGGTGGGATCACGGGATGAGAGCGCGGCCGCATGGCGAGCTTGCAGCGCGAGGAACATCAGATGGATCCACACGCGGGGCGCGCGCGTTCTTAAAGAAAAACACGCGCGCGCGTACAGACAGTGCGCACCGCGGCGGCCGCACGCGAACACGAGACGCGCTTGCTTCTTGGAGCGACGCTCTGGAAACGAATGATGGAACAATTCACAGAACAGTGGCCTTACTCAAGAAAACAATCTCAATTTCAATTCCTATTCCGGTCCAATCTGAACTGTCACATGATTTGGTACTCTTGAACGCAAAATTGCGTTACAATTGGATCGACCGAAATTGAATCATAGTGTCATTCAAATAGATGTCATTCAATTTGTTTAGTTCTGCAATATCCGTTCAATATTGGAAAA
>DWIY01001441.1:0-10124 GCA_018248615.1 Erynnis brizo brizo
CAACCCTAAAATAATTATGTTATTTGTCATCTAATCTGCAACAACAGAAGTCACACTAATTTTACCTTAATTTAAATCACGCGTATAATTGATACATTGCAAAATGAACCTATTTTTTTAGTAAATAAAGAGATTTGAGTATTTATTATTATTATTTTCCCAATAATCACAAAGATGTCACGTCTGTGACCTACAATAAATATTTCTTAAGAAAAATGGCACGTTTATAATTATGTAAAGGTTCGCCATCCCTGGCCTAAACTACTGTAGCTAAGAACGTAAAAATTTGCAAATGTGTTGCTTTTGCAAGTGTAACTAAAAAGTTCAGAAAAATGAATAAACATTTCTTTCGCTTACTTACCTGCGTCAAAATATACACCTTATATTCCTTATGTGAAACATGTTAAAAATTAAAAGGTCTTCTTACTGTAAAATGATTAATCACATTATGATAAAACACTCTAAACGCCCGTCTGTCTTCTGCAAAGTAAGTAGAATCAGCTTGATCACGACGCCAGATATAAATCTACAATGAAATTAAACTGTAACATAGCACATGTCAAAAGACGAGTCATCTATCATGGGATTTGCTCAGAAAAGACCATCATTGATACTTTCAACCTTAACATCAATAAAAATAAAGTCGATATTACTTTAAGGGTACAACTACCCCTGTATAATGAAATGCATTATTAAATAGCGATTCTGTGACCCTATTCGAAAAGCATTAGATGGGGAATTATCTCTAATTTGCTTGTTTTAATTCAGTTTTGATTTTAACAAAGTTTACTGTTTAATTATTCAATAAAGGAATGTTGCTACACGGATATGGATGAGCAAAGTGAGATTATACTTGTGCATATGATGACATTCTTTTTTTTCGTAGGTAAATTAAGTATTTTAAAGCTTCCATTATTCTACGCCTTACTGACATTTTAGATGTTTTTTGGTAGGATTGATTGCAAAAAAATTATAATTCAGTCAAGTTTTGTAAATAAATCACACACTTCATACAAATTTGAGATATTCTATCTCAAATTACAATAATGAAGGAAATGGTAACACACATGAAAAATTTATACACGTGAGAAGACTTTGGATATGTTATGTCTAGATGATGGATTTTTTTAATAGTTATTAAGCTTTCATGGGGAACTGATGCATATAACCCTCTGTACCTATGTTTAGATCTAAAATATATACCTACATAAATAGCAATAACTAGCTTTTCTTCACACTTTCATTAAAATTTTGAACTTAATTTTTGAAGATAGTTTTACTGTCAATTTGTTCAAAGTGGTTTTTTGTTTTACCAAAACCATTTGAAAAACACTTCAAATATTTCAATAATTCTTTAAATCACACCCTTCCACCTATCAACATGCATTTGTCAAAACAAATGTCAGCCGAGGGTGTGACCCCTTATAACCCTTCTAGCTATTAATCGGCTCAATTTATGAATTATTGGTCTAAACAACCCTCATGGAATAAATAATCAGAAGTTTTTTGATGGAATTTGTCAAGCATTTGGTGTTTGTGTGACAGATGACAAGATTTTGTTGTAGTGTAGTTTGTTTACTGTTATAGGTCTTATGATTGAATTCCTGCTTATTTTATATACGATGAAAATTTGAAACAATTAAATGTCTTAATTCTTTCTATGAATTTTTTTTTTCTTTTCAGAAACATTGGTTGAACGTATTTTGGTGCCCAAGTTTTTATACAATAACTAATTAAAAGAATTTAAATTCTGTTAATTTCAATAATATCAGAGTTGGAAATTCCACAAGCTACTTTATACTACTTATATAAATTACTTTATAGTAATTTAAGCAAACAAATGAATTTAATAGTCACACATGTATAACAAAGCTAACATCTCAATGATGTTTCCATAACAGTCGCATTATGAATAAATACAGCATAATGTCGATAGCGTATTTCTAATAACCACGCAAGTACTTAACAAATCTGCTGTAACTTTTGAATATAATGATACCTGCTGTGCAACATTAATTTGACACAATTATTTGTAAACAAGACAAACGCATGTAACTACGAGTGTTTCCTGAATTCGTACTCTACAATGCCACATAAATAAGTAGCTGTACACTGGTTGATGCAAATAAATCAAGTAGGACAGTAATCTGCGGCCATTTTGATGTACACAGCGCCATCTGTGTCAACTGAATGAGTTATTATTCTCTAGCTTTAGGGTTGTCAAATTTTAAATTACAATTAAAAAAAGCTTTTTAAATGCTATTTGATAAACAATTATTTTTACACGTGATCTTTTATCTTTTTATTCTTATTTTATTTTTTTATACGCCGATGGTAAGTGACGACCATTAATCAGCACACAAACGATTATAACTCGTAGGTCAGTGTAAGGATAAAACAACGTAAAGATAAAAATTATTCTAATTTATTTGCATTGAATAATATTGGTGTCGACGTTCATGTTCACAATAAAGTCTCTTCTTATTCAGCTACTCATAAAGCATGCAAATATTATAATTATAATTCAGGGTTATTATAAATCATTATTAATTATATTATTACACATTATTATTATTTATAATATTAGATACAATTTAAAATGTTATGGATGAATACCTACTGAATTTCAAAATTTAAAATTTTGTGATTTTTTTAGTAGTCAATTTAAATTTTTATACTCATTCCGTTGAAATCAAATATTTTGCTATTATCTCAACTTTATTTCCATTTATTTAATAGTTTATTATACGCAAAAATTAAATATTGTATTTTTTTTTACTTTTTTTGTAACTTTGCCAACCCTGCTGACATCAAACGCAACATGATTTATAGGGCAACCCCTTAGCGAGATTAACCCTTTATCCGGGGTCACGACGAAGGCACGCCGGGTCGCGTGTACCCCTTACAATTCAATTTTGTAATTTATTGTTATTCGTTACGGTTATAACCCATCGGTATTTATTAGTTACAAGTTATAACATTGTCTCGTATGAGTTATTCATTTGGCTTAGCCTATGAGCCTATGTGATACCTAACTGTTTTTACTTAGTAAATATTTTTATATTACCTACTAAATATTTTTGCAAAAAGTTCTGTCTAAAATTTAAAGTTTTTGAGGTATTAATAGGTATTACCTATAATTCATTATTTACGTATAACTGGAATTCACTACCCACAGTTTGTAGTTAGCGAATTCTTAAAAAATATAATAGGTAATTTTAATATGACATAATATAATTACGACGTAACTATTTAAAGATATACATGTAATGCAAAGCTTTGCTGCTTGAGTAGATTGAAAGCGATCGAATAAATAAAACCTGTGGATGGGTAATCGTTAGTCGCGAATTAAATGCGCGCTTCCGTGCTTCGGAACACACGTTAAGTCGTCGGTCCCGGTTGTTATCGATAAGGTTTAAAAACTTTGAAAAGTCCGACACGGGTTATCTACTAGGGCTAGTTCCTCCACCAATCGGCATTGGAGCAGCGTGGTGAATATTCTCCAGGCCTTACTCTGTTATGAGGGGAGACGCGTGCCCAGCAGTGGGACATAAAAGGATTGCAGCTATAATGATAATAAAATATTTACATTCAGGCTCTTATATTGAACGTAAAGCTTCTCGTTAGTCTAAAGTTCTAAACTAACTATCTAATCAATCTGGACCCTAACTTTATAAAAGTTTACTATCACCTGGCTATTATACTCGTTAGAGCGCAGGATATTATTTGCTATGTACATAATTATATGCAAAAGAATCGTCAAAACATTGTAATATGGTTAATACACTGTCCATTGCAACAATTCCCACGTGTGGAATGTGTTTTGATATGGACCCACCACCCTCCCTTATCTCCGGGTAGGTAAGTATATACCTTATAACAAAAGCACAAAACACGTGGCTCCAAAATAGAGCATCATCAGGTAATGATGAACTGAGGAATCTACAACGATTGGTTGTGAAGTCTATTTAAGACCAACATCTTAATGCTCATGAGTAGTAATAATATACAATCTCAGAAAGGATTTTTATCCCATTTGAGGTTGAAAGTGAGTGTCCATGAGTTGCAGTGGGACTCACTTATCAACACAGGTGCTACTCAATCTAATACGTGAAGCGAAAATTCTGGATACAATTTTACAGCTCACTACGCGAGCGGAGCAGTTTGAAATTTGGCTCAGTTAAAGTTTATATGCAGAAATCATTCATTAAAAAACACGCCATGCACATAACTATAAGTTTGGGTAATTTGAAATGCACACGGTAAATTAAAATTAAAATAAATTATAGTCAAATTTCGACTACTTGACGAACTCTAGTTTAAATAAAAAAGATATGGATAGTGCGCATAGAGCCTTAGTGGGTGATGCTGAGAGATGAAGCGCGACTATCGAGCAGATCGCTCAGCCGCCGCAGGATAACCGCCAACACGTATTCTTTTAATAACCGTCTCCACTCACTGCACTACACAAATAGCTAAAAAGATTAGACGATACGTAGCGTCAGCAAAAAAGATGAAACTAATGCCTAATACGATTTGAAAATTTTACGAAATTAAATTACCCTCTGTAAAAAAGCACGTTGTTTACGTCCGTTACGTTGTTAGGTGTACCGATACTGAAACTTAACTGTACTGAGAAATATTTTTACTGACATTTAACTGTCTCTTACCATTCATAACATTCCCTAATTTAGGTATTTTGGGTCTTCTAGGCGCTATCGTCACATCAAGAACTTATGGTCTTTATGGTTCAACTTTCTATTATTAAACTAATTACTTTAATTTCAAGATTGGTTATGATTTGAAAGTGAAAACTTCATTAAATTTTGAAACGAACAGATTGACTGTAGTACGAACCTTAAAGACCTCTATATTTTTGCACATAGGGGAGGGGTTTATTTACGAGCAACTTAGTTAAAATATTAATTTTATGCTTAACTTAGGTCGAGTCGCCACAGAAGGAATATTTTACGTCAGTTAATTCAGGCAATAAAGGAAGTTTGTCTTCATAAGAGCCGAGGCGAACAATTTGCGAAGTGTTTAGTTATTCCCAAGGATACGAAAGTTAGCAAATTTACGCTTTGGAAAATTTAAAGCGTGCTTAAGTTTTACAAAACTATAACTTATTAAAAGCACTGTAAAATAGTTGGAGTTTTATAGTAGGTAGAATTATCGATGCGTACAATTATTTTTAAAATAATTTTAAGGTGTCTGGAACGAATCACAGAGTTATTTATAGGGAACTTGAACAAAAGTATTGTGCCTACACTCGCATCGCATCTTCAAAAACCTGATATTTTTTTACATTATATTTATTTTAACCTTACTCATTAGTACCGAAAGTAACAAAAGGCGGGCTTAATGATACGAGTATTAATATCTTGTTGGAAAAGTTTTTCGACAAGAAGACTCCCCTTTTTGTGTCGAGTCTAAATCATAAAATGATTTTTGGTTAAAAAGGTGTTTTTTAATGAAATATTTATCTATTTTTCTGACGGTATCGCGTAATACGGACGGTTGCGCGGGCGCCGCTCGGCCTGGCTGATTTACTGCACTCTTAATGAAACCTGTTATGTAACTGGAATTATTTATTATTTAGTCCTAGCCACTGGAAATTGCAGCTACTGTATTAGATAATAATTAACTTTATATAACTACCGTCAGCGTCGATAGTCGGCTCATTCTTAAAGTGGATGCGGCATAAAATGTTTATGATCGCTTTGACTGACCGGATAGCAGATATTTATAAATAAATAATAAAATCTACTGTATCTGTGTCTATAATGTGTCCGTTGAATAATGCGTATCATTATAGCTAGATACTTAAAAAGCTTAAAATTTCTTCAAAATAATCTTCTGTACATAAGTAATGTCTTTTTAGGGCATTAAAATTTTTGGTTTTATTTTATGTGAGTGGTGGGCTAAAAAATAATCATCTTTATTCCTATTGACATAAGTGTCATCTATAATTACTTAAGGGACCATTAACGTTAATGAATGTCTCTGAGTACGGCTGTTAGTCGGTAAATTCCAATAGAAAAATTGAGGTCTGTTTGACGGAAAAATAGATCAGCCGTATTGCAATCAGAGTCAATTAAATACTTCTATGAGTAAACAGGTCCCTATGTGTTATTGCAAAAAAAATTTTTTGGCGTTTTTAATTCGCAGAAAATCAACTCATTACCAAGTCTACCACATTTAGGGAACTCGCTCCTAGCGTGGAACCTTGAAGGATTTATGATAACTATTTGATAGTCAGGTGCCAATGGCCACCAGACGAAGCAGACTGTTCATTCGCTACTTATAAAACATTTGTAGACTAGGTATTTATTTGTTCTCAGCAGCATCAGGTTTCAACTCACGAAGGCTCTAAATTTCATTGTAAGAAATATAGTTACGGGAATGCGTACGCGCATGTCTTACTTGATCAACTTGTTTGTGGGGAGAAAACGTGCATGCATACATACATATTTGTGTATGTTGAGTATGTAGCTAATACAAGTAGGTAAAGAAATTGTCCTGCGATTTTTTACGACGTAGATACAATACACAAATTATTTATTGCACACCAAACATATAAAATGTCTGTAACCCACTAATGAATTACTGCATGGTTGAGTCTTCTCTCACAATGAAAAGGATGTAGACCTTAGTCCACCGTGCTGGCCTAATGCAGGTTGGTGGACTTCACATGCCTTTGAGGATATTTTTTTTAACTCTGGCATGCAGGTTTTCTCACGACTTTTTCCTTTGTCGTTACAACAGACGATATTTAATCTTATAAAGCGCACATAATTTTTTTGGAAGGCATTAGACTTAGCGTGTGCCATTGCGATTCACTTTAAATTTAGATCTAGTGTAACAATGTTGCATACCACATATAAACATCACTCAACATAGTAAAGAACAATTTATTTAATTCGTTTCACTCCTGTTCGACTGCCCATCTCTGTATGCAAAGCAGTTGTAGTAAAATATGGGTACGTAATAACAATGTCCTCTTTTTTCCAGAGACGCTCCAAATGAAGTTATACAACTACATTGTGGCAACCCACCACCTTATATGGTGGTAGCAACTACTTTCGATTGAACCACACTGATATATAACACCACTCCCTTTACTAGTGTAGGAATACGAAATACACGAACATACAGTGTATGCAAGGCACATCTTTAAAATGATTTTTTTTATATATTAGTACGTGAGAACATACCAGTGTATGTATATCTTTAAATGGAAATATTTCTTAGATTAATACGTGAAGCGAAAATTTTGGATACAATTTACAGGTCACTACTCGAACGGAGCAGTTTAAAATTTGACACAATTAACGTTTATATGAAGAAGAATGCATAAATTATAATAATTAAATAAAATGCATTGGAAATACATGAAAATTAAAGAACAATCATCGTCAAATGCTTCAAACTGTTTCGATTCCTTTACGTTTGAAACCTATGTCCAGCAGTGGAAGGAACACCTATAAATTTGTAACATGGATTTAAGAAATAATATCACCATCTTAAACTAGAAGCCCTAATAAAACACATAATTAAGTCAACATTCTCAACAATACGATGTCACCAAAAGAAAAAGTATAATAAAATAACATTTATAAAACCAAAAAGGTGTTCGTGTATAGATATTTCGTCGGCTCAAAACTTTATGGCGGTCATTAAAAACACGTATCTAAGTATCTTAAGAAATCTATCGCTTGTATAGTTAAGGACCGTAATTAATTTTGTTTAAAATTCGGCCTAAAAATTTAAGGCATTCGCGAGTGTCGATGGTGGAATCAAGATTTGATATTTGTATAGAGTAGTTAAATACCCCATTAAAATCTTTATCGATAATGGCGTTGCCTTTTTAAATCACTCGTAGATTTTTAACATGCTTTTTTTTGTTTTTTTTGTTTTTTTTAAATTGATATATTAACCAGGAAGGTAGGTACTGTATAAATCTAAATAAAACTTTAAAAACGTTAAACGTAGGTGCATCCCATAGGTTTCAAGACTGAGTTCAATTTAGTGTTCATTCTGAGTGCATTCTAAGGGTGGTAATAACAACTCTATAAAACAATCACATTGTCAATATAAAGCGTTATTTATAAGAAACGATACGTGTTTTCGGTTTCAAGATGAAAATATAATGAAAACTATAGTGTCAGATCTCCTCTTACTTGGGACCTTAGTCCATCACAACGAACCATTAAAAATTTGTTGGAAATGGATCTGTGTACTAATATTTATATATAGATTAAATTGACGACTTTCGACCAATCGCTTCGAGAAATCGTATCGTACAGTATAAAAAAACACTAAAAACCGCCTAAATGCCTTGTTGAATGATCATTATTTCAAGCCATCTCGTCGCTATTTATTTACTGTGTACATTTCCACCTCACTTTTAAGGTTCTGTATGCCATGTGTGTTCAGAATAAAATTGACTCCTAAAAGGATTTCTTCGATGTGAGTCAGGACCCTTTTTCTCAGAAAGCCATTGAAGCATTAAGTTAAATTAATTATCTTAGTCTAGACATTAAAGATCGAAACTGAAAATTATGTATCAACGAAATATTTAAAGACCCATGCTACCTTAGAATCATAAAATTGTACAACATTCCGTAAAAGATAAAATCCAAAAAATGTAAAATTTTGTAAATGTACCTATAAAAAAATACTTTTTTGTGCCTACAAACTTTTATTCGGCGCTGATAAACTAACTGCCACCTTTATCTATATATGAGGACAACATTTTACCAACGGCAAACTTAAATTTGTCCTTCAATCAACTATATTTCCTTAATCTCCTCTACGACATATCTAAGAAGTTTTTACGGAACCCTCAGTGCGTGAATCTAACTCTAACTTGACTGGTTCCTAACTTTATTAAAGGAGCGATTTATTAATGAAACAATTAATCAATCTTATCGCGTTGTTATCGCTTCGGCATCGCAAAGGCGTTGTGTTTAAACTCTTTTCAACGTAAACCACGATTCCGAATTACGATTTATTCGAAGACTCTACATAAAGATAAGTACAGCGTATTAATATGAGATTTCTTTGTCATTGATTAGCATCTTTGATTTGTGTTCAACAACATTGACTAAGGAACTTTGTCAAAGAAAACACCAAGCAATACTCTAAGTGAGTGTGTGAGTATGAGAGTGTTTGAGTGCCAGGAGATATATAAATAGTCCATGTAGTGAAAGTCCTTAAGTGAAAACTGCGTTTTGATTTTGGAAAAATTAGGGCAAAGGGAAATCTTCCGCCACGCTATCTGAGTAGCGATCAGGCGTTGATTTACGTTAGGGTGGAGTTTTGTATACTTATGCTATCGACGTAGAAAACTTTGATAGCGCGATTCAGCCATACCCAGGGCGCCATCTCTTGGCGGGTGGTAGAAATCGCCACAAAACGGTGTTTTTGGGCTAATGGTTCCAGAGGAATGCAATTAGTTACTTACTATAGACCATAATTACATAAATAAGTACATGTTAGATAAGTCTGACCGGACACAAGACAGTCACCCATCCAGGCACTGAACTACTGACCACGCCCGACGATACTTAACTTTTTGATCGCTTGCGACCTACTCAAGCAGCGGGGCTATGCGCGTTATGTACCGTATGCAATATGTACCTACGTTAAATTAACACAACATTAAAATATTTGAAGTATCTATTCTATGGCAATTGCAATTCAAAAATTCGCTCTTACGAGTATTTCGTTTAGTATCATAGTGAATTTACTCAAAGATTTTTATATACAATCTTATCAATTGCCAGTTTTCTACTTTGTTGCTATTAAATGCAGTTTGAATGTAACTCAATTGCAACATGCAACATGGTATGAGAGGAAACGCGTCATCCGCGGATGATGCGAGATGCCGCGAGATAGTGCCTACCGCCATTCAAAAGATCATGAATAACGCAGATACTTATATAAAGACAACCAACTAGTTGCAACTTTTAGTTATTTACACAGGTATTAACTTCACTACTACACACGTTATAACTTCTGATTGATACACTCTTCTTCTTCATACTTGATACAATCAGCCACAGAGATGAGATAGTCATAGGAGAAACCCTTAAGGAACGCCCGGGACGATCCAAGGAAAC
>DWIY01001442.1:0-10124 GCA_018248615.1 Erynnis brizo brizo
TCATGAAATGACATACGGTTTGATGTGTCACGATATCGGCACGAAATCTTAATGGTCATACAGAATCACCCCCATGGTGGGCCTGGTCAGAGTTCAAAGATGTGAAACATATCGCATACGTAGGTTATGGCCTAGAACCGGGTGGAGTAGTGCCGATTCAGGGAGGTCTATGTTCAGCAGGACTACAAAAGACTGAAAGGAAGGAAGGGAAATTAAAAAAGCATTGACAGCCATGCAATACGGAATATAAAAAAAGTACGGGTCATTAAAGGTTAACTTTAAAAGGTTAAACTTAAAGGTCATTAAGATTTCCAGATGTATTGACTGTGTCGCCGCTGCCTGACCAAGTTTTGAAAAAATTCCTAACTCCACACAATAATGTGAACAGATGTAAAAAATGAAAAATATTTATTTTCAATACTTATTAGTAATTTCGATCATGCAATCGCCTGGCTCACTCAACTATACATAAACAGGTCTGCCTTGCATGCAGTGATAGTATTGTAATGGTAATTACATAAGCTAGTTATTTTATGGGGCTATAGGGGACATTAATATGATAATGATTACGTACTATTGAGGCGATTGCGGTATTCCGAGTTGAATGTACCCATTTGAAAGCTGGTAGCAGTTGTGACATCTAGGTATGCTGCAAAATTTAGCTAAGAACACTACCTCGAATATGAACTCACGCAGTATCGTATAGTAATCGTATCGAGCTACCGTTAGTATGGGAAGATGTCAAGACAGACTGACATATGACATACTAATGACTGACGTTAACTATACGAATACTTTGACGATAGTGTTTATGCTCACGGCAAAGTGGTCTCGTGATCAAGTTAAAATTCTAAAGAAACATTTCAAGAGGTAGGTCGGTAATTTTGATGAAGATTATGCATTCAGTAATGTTGATTGTATACTGGATGTAGACAAATAACACTTACCAACCACCATGATTATTATTCTTCATTTGCAATTACAGATAAAAAATATTACTTCACATTTATGTTACATGTTTAAAATAAACAATTTCCGTATCAAAATTTCCTCAGATTATCGCCACAAATGACGTTTTGACGCGCACACACGATCGACTCGCGCGATCCTAATTTTCGAATTCCCGAGCGGCACAGAAAAATAATTTCCAACAATTTCAATAAAGCCACAATTTCACGCGCGCGTTGGCGCGAACTCGCGAGTGTTACAATTTAATAGAACTTCAAAAGGGCTGCTGATTCCGCCACAATTCTATCAGCTTAGCGCGAGATCCCGGCATTATGCGTATAAAAAGCGGTTATCGCCGGAGGGTGAAAGGGGAACGTTGCGGATGTGAAGCGACACTACGAAAACTCGAACAAAACTTTGCCACTATTATCTGTACTATACAAAGCGTCCTTCCTTAGGTGAACGCTGAAAAGATTGTGTTGTTAACGCGCAATGTACTGTTTACTTTTCGTAGCGAACACTTGTTAGCATAGCGTAGCACCGAACGCGGTGGCGTGTCTACAATGACTGTATTGAATTCCTTAACGTTCTTAGGTTCTGGAGTTATTCGTGTTCTTAATAGCCCTATATTTTACTTCGATAGATGCTTTACAGCTACATATTTTAAGTACTCCTTTTCCTTCTATATTTTGTAAACAAAAAGCTGCTGTTGACATTGCAATGGTTTTGGGAGCAACATAAATTTTAATATTCTCACAAATAACGAACGTGTTAAGAAAAATAAGAGCGCGTACAAAGAACATTCACAAAACAGAACATAATTGAAAGAAACATGCTACACAAAAGCTGTATGAAGGAAATCCTTTACCAGAGTTGTGAAAACTTTAAAAAAATACCGTCGGCGGCCATATTCCGTTAGTGAAAACGGCGCGAAAATGGTGCGGTTAGAAAATGGCGGCTTTATATTTATAGTTTCAATTATCGCACTTTGCATGCTCAGCCGAGCAACAACTCCTTAACTTTGAAACAAGATCCTATTAGAATAAATGTGTTAGTGCTATAAAGGAAAACTTGAAAATAAATATTTCTGTTTTATATAATCCGAGGGAAAGCATCATTTCGAAAACATCTTTTCAAAAACCAAAAACATGAACAAATACGCTTTTAAATTTTGAAACACCTATTTGTCGTTTGTTGTAATGTATTCTCGGAATAACGTATTTATTCATAAGCCTTCCACACCCAGGAGCGTGATTTAGGATATAAAATGTATAAAAATAAAATTTCCAAGCTACGATCAACAAATCCGTGCGTAAAACCCATCGACTGAAAATTACAGCAGCGTAAAAGCGATCGTCAACAAAATTAATTCGTCATTCGGAGGCAAACGCCTCATTTGAACGGCAATAATCAGCGCGTAAAGCGTTTTAGTGTTGCCACTTTTAAAAACCTTAAAATGTTTTAGTGTTGCCACTCCAAAAACCTGTAAAATAAAAATAAACTCCATGAATTGTGGGTAATAAATTTTATTGTTGTCGATGACTTTGGGTCATTCGGAGATTTTAGAAAATTTGTGTTTTTTGTTTCGAATAATTCTCCAGTTAACAGTTGTTGTTTACAGCGACTACTGATCAAAATCTATTTTATGTCAAATTAGTGATTCAGAATTGGTAGAATCGGGTGGACTGTTTAGGGGAGAGCCAGCAGTGGCAGTCCACGGCCAGATAGACTGACATGAAGAAAAAAATGTGCCATATTGCCAGCAAAAAAGTTAACCTAAGTAAGTCTTTTGAGAACACCCCAATTTCAATAATTTCTACACTTAAAAGTGATAATCATAGATAAACTTACACTTGGTTCAATCAATCAGAGCTTAACGAACCCCTCGATTAAGCATATAAAGCAAAGTATCAGCAATAC
Source organism: Erynnis brizo brizo (assembly GCA_018248615.1). Lineage (NCBI taxonomy): Eukaryota > Metazoa > Arthropoda > Insecta > Lepidoptera > Hesperiidae > Erynnis > Erynnis brizo. The sequence continues at coordinate 2,869 of DWIY01001442.1, forward strand.
ATCACATAAAGTACCTACAACACATTCAAACGTAGCAATACGCAGACGTGGTGCAATTAAAATAAAGCGATTTCAGCGCTCGTCCGTCGATTTAACTGGCACTATTTAGGGACGATTACGCAGCGTCATTGCCCATTGTCCAGCAGCGATTAAGCGCGAACTACAATGGCCCCAATCCGACCCCTAACGAAGCGACTTCGCCCGTTTCCGCGCCACTTCGGTCCGAAGACGTAATTTGCGGCGACGAAAATTGTAGAGCGAATTTTGACAGAATTACCCAACTTCGTGTCAGAGTCAGCGAGTTAGCGACTGCAGCGCTCTTCGGGACCTATTACGTGAACTCGATAATTTTAAACAATGAACAACAATATCCGGTTGCGTTACATCAACATTGTTTATTAGCTGATGGAATATCAGGGGGAATTTGTTGGTGTGGTGAAAAACCGTGAGCATACCCATAGACCATTGCGAAAGACTGCCATGACAGCTCATGGACATTCACATCCAATGTCAAACATTGTTGACAGTAATTTTATAATTTCTCTTAAGGTCAAACAGGGCAGGACTCAATATTTTGGATTGTTTCGGTGTTGCTACTTTTCAAGTCTACGATGGCAAACGTTTTAAAAATGCGTGGCCAAAATAATTTTGCTTCTATTCAGTCAATTATAAATTACTATAAATAACTATTGAAAATGATTTAAAAACCGTTCCTAATAACAGTGGGAATGTTGAAAACAAATTGTCGAAGCAGCAAACCACCAACTCAAAGAAATAGACCAAAAAATTGCTGAACAGAAACCAAAGCTCATTTCTCAGTCATCAATCTATACATTTAGACTCGTAGACAGCGGTTCTCAAAGCTAACAATTGTTCCGTAATATTTCGTGTCTACCGTTCGCGTAATTACTCGTTGACAAAGGCGGCGCTACCCTTTGTCGGGCGCGCCAATAATGATGCTGTAAACTTTACTAATTTCGCTACAGCCGCGAACGTTGGAGCACAGCACGTTCCGAATATTCCACGCTTGAAGAACTGTATTTTATGAATCACTAGCTGCCCGGCGGAAATATGGCAACTTTTCCATGAAAATTCAATTTGGTCGGAAACTGACGAGTTTTTTTTTGATATTAAAGAAGTTGTGAATGAACCGACTGATGTTAAGTGGTCATTGCAACCCATGGATTATCATATCCGACCTCAAAAATGATTGAAAAACTATGTCATCAGGGCTAATAATATTTTTGCATAGTATTTTCTAGTTCGAAAAACACATGCGAATAAACACCGCATACATAGCAAATGACAAGATTATTTGAATTCGCTTCGTGGTTTAGAAATAAGCATTACGTAGGCACTACGTACGTATTTCTAAAATAATAAAACCCAAAAAATTTCAGCTTAAATTTCTTTCAATGAAGGCGAGTAATATTTGCTATCCAAATACATTTGGACGGGCAGCGGCCAGCGCGCAAGCGATATAATCAGCAACTCAAATATACTCGGTCAGCTCAAAGGCGCTGCTAAAAACAGCCAAAAAAGTTTATGAGTAATTCAGCGGTACAGAGCGGTGTAGCGATGGAAGCGCTGAAAAATAATGCGGCGCCCGTTCGTACCACTTTCACTGATTTGGGGTTTTTAAAAATTCAAAAAATTTCAGCTCTAATTCAAAGCCGACGAGTAATGGTCTGGTTGTATGCTTTCGGGCGATACTCTTTAGTTTAGACTGGTAGACTTTTATGTATACGAGCGATATCATTTAGATGTAGAAGTTTATTTCCTTTGGTTTTTCATATTTATATTAGACGGTGTTTTTATTACTTTTATTTCCATATGCATTGAACAGACATTTTTTACATATTTTAAGGCAATAAAAATGTTTTATAGGCTAATGGCGATACACTTTTTTTTATTTTTCATTTTAATTAAGCAATCCTTTAAGTTGCCGTCCTGAATTTGGATTTAATATGTAAAATTTTAACCCATGGACATGATATTATGATGAAGTGATTCTACAAAAAGGCTCACTCAGCCTCTATAAAATTTTAAATAAAAAATTGTTTTATTTTGAAAAAGGTTAAAAGGTGCTCAACCTCGAATTCATCAGATCGTTATAGACAATGAGTTGAACGGGTAACCGGTCAATGAGTTGTCATCAAATGGAATAGAACTAGAAGCGAATTGAAGAAACGGCCTCGCGTCATCGACCACGCCTATTGACCTATTTGACAAGTGGTTAGTTGCTGTCGAGCGGTTTTGTGATGACATTTCTAGTTTCTGTTGTTAACTATGCGCTTGTCATCGTCAAAATATTTGCATGTTTTTGGACTTGGTAGCATCAGCAACAACAGCTGGCGCCGGCTCACCGCGGCGAAGTGCGTGGCTTAACCTCTCAAACAAAAGTCCAAAACAGTAGTAACAAAATAAACTTTAACACATCAGAACAACGGTGACCAACCTGACAAATTTTACAGGTCGAAGCGAACAGTTATAGAAATTGGGTCATACGTTATTCCTGTACCAAACGAGACAGAAAAGATAGGCTCAATATTTGTGAACGTTTTAAAAATTCGGCCGTATCATAAACGCTTTGGATGGAACCATAGGAACCAAGTAACCCACAGAAAAATATTCTGGCGTATTAAATAGGTGGCAAGCATATGGGTACACTTCAGTAGTCAGTGTTTCAAAGTGAAGTCGTGTTTAGAAAAAGTAGTTACTGTAGGTAGTTCGGCAAGCATAAGTTTGGATACTACCTTAATCCTGTTTGAATTTGGGTAATGTAAATGTGCCATTTGCTGCATCTCTATTAAAATAGCTTTTACCGAAGCCTCAAAAAAGGCTTTTAATATACAAAAGTAAAAGACTGTACATTAAAAACTTTATAACAAGATACGTGCATCGTGCTCTTTATATACCAGATAAAAACTGCCAAAAACAGAGAATTTTAAATCATCATCAGAACTACAAAAAAGGATCTTAATCCGCCATCCGGAACTACGAGTAAATAGCAGAGTCGCTCATTATAAATGAGATTTAAATGGGAGACGTAATGATAAAAGCACTTACATGGAGCGTAAATACTCGGTGCGTTTTTAAATTACTCGCGCGAAATTGTTTGCTGCGTCCGCAGAATCTCTGTTGCACACAAATTTAATTCCATTTCGATAGTATCCTCAATTACCGGCCTGTCTCATTCCAAGCGATGAAAAATCAAAATATATTTTGGTGGTAGAACCATGGTAGCTCGTTGGGAAGGTACCTTAACCTCTTAACCCGCCGGAAAGCAGTGTTCTTTATGTCTTCTGTTTCGCCTGGGGAGGTATGGTTGCCGGGGATGCTGTATTTGAGGCAAACATCTTAGTCATCATGACAACCTCAGATAGCATTTAGTATTTTTTTCTATATTTGAGGCTCTGTATGCACTTGGTGTGACTAAGCAATAAGGACAAGGGGCAATAGTGGCATAATATAGCAAACTTATTGGTGATCTCTCAGAACCGTATAATCTTTACTTATAAGAGCAATCTCGTTGTATTTTGAATTGTAAATAGTTTTTTGATTTAATACTGTACGAATTACCTGCGACGTGTGACCATTTCTATCATTTGTCTGTAAATCTCTAGGCGATCGACTTACGTATTGAATTAGTTTTGAAGTCAAAATAATGCTCGCTACTCGCTTAACATAAAGCAAGTGGTCCTCACTGCAGTCTCAGTTGCAATTAAGGCGACGTTCCCACAGGACGGGGAGCTTAAGCCATAATTGAGACGCAAGAATTTATCGAAACTTAAGAAGCTGTTAATTATTGTCTCTATTGTTGTGCTAACGACATTAAACAAAGGATCGACCCATTACATTACAGTGGACGTTCTTTAGCGGTTTTCTGTTAAACCGTAATGGCGAGAAGTTTCTCCTAAATCCTCGGTTAAAATGGAACGGAAATACTTAGCAAAGCGCGCTTCCCTCATCTTGCTTTAGGGGTCTATACTATACGCTCCAAATCCCCGGATTGGGTTTTCTATGTAGCGCGGCTGGCTTGTACTGCTTTGATTACTATTTTCGCTTTGCTGACTTACCAAATAACTTAATTATCGTAGTGTGGAGATTAAGGTTATTAATATGCGATTAATAGGGTAGAGAAATTAGTGGAACGTCATTGACATACATCCATATTAAACTGTTAAAATGATAATCAAAAATATTATCCGTTATTGGTGTGTAGGGAAAAATTTAAGCAGAGTAGGTACAAGGTTTTGGATTTAATAAATTTTGAACACGAAGCAGCGCCAGTAGATACACATGACGTTTCAGAAGTACCATTAACAAAAAATATACAGCCGAATATATAACCTCCTCCTTTGTTTTAAGTCGGTTAAAAAGACATCAATTTTAAAAGAATTTATAAATTTCCTCAACCTGAATATTTTACACTGAGTTATTTATGCCTTGCCAAAAATAAAATGCATGAAGCATACGAGTAGGTATATGGCAAACATTTGGACCAATGTTGCCAACCTGGCGGCCATAATGCTTAATAATTAATGTTGGATCTTGCGGCTTTTCGACTGCGAAACTGGCCGGCGAGTGTTGCCAGTATATTATAACGGGACAAAGAGACAGATTAAACAGAATGTGGCCTGAAAGAAAATTGTACGGGAAAAATACGGTTTACGTCACGGAAAATATAACCAGATTAGACTGGATTAAGTGTGTTTAGGAGTCGTGTTTGACCCTGACTTAGTTATATAATTACGTGTATTATTAATATTTTTTGATTAAGCGTCCAAAATAGAATTGTTTAGAACACGAGCACTCCGGTTTCATGAGTTTTAAGATCAACGTTTTTGGGTTTTTGTTACAATTAGGCAAAACTATAGCAGTATGTGTAGGTATACAATCAATTTAATTGTTATGTCCAAGTTAAAATTGATTGTATCGATATCAATTATATCATTTTACTCAATGATGATGATCACTTATATCAATTGTATTGATATGAGTGATCAAGAAGAAGTACAAGTAGAAAGATTTTTGTGATATAACACTGTCTGCAACCCATTAATGACACACTGCATGGTCGGGTCTCCTCACAATATGAAGATATTCACTGAATAGTAATGACTAATTAGTCTACCACGCTGGCTTAATGCGGGTTGCTATACAACACTGCAATACGAAAGTTATATAATTTAAGTTTTTTTAAAGTTTGTCAATTTATCATTAGGTGGGCAGATGAAGCCATCGGCCCAGATTGTAGGAAACAGTCGTTCAATCTTTTCAGAGGCCTAATGAGCAGTTTAAAAAACATCCATACGGAAAGGCCAATAGCCTGTATCTATTCCAGTTCCCGTGCCCCGAGTTTTAACAATATCGTCAAAGTATTCGTACAGTTAACGTGTGCCATTAGTATGGGAAGCTGTCCGACTTCTGACATACTAATGACTGACGTTTACCATACGAAAACTTTGTCCATAGTTTTCATGCTCATCTCACAGATCTCTATCTGTTACGATAGCCTCATTTCTTAGTTAAGCATTTATAATCCCAATCCCCACTATCTTAAGTATTAAACTTTTCAAATCTCCCGCACATGAAGTTACGAGTATTATTCATAGATCGAGCGAGTTCCCCACTTTATAGCCGCTCTACTAAGTAGGCTAAAGTTTTTCATGTATAAAATCCGGTTGAGCTCGTAAAGCGGGCCATGAAAACGTTAGTAGTCGATGAAACGCAGTGCATTAACCGCCCCACAACTGGAGGAAGCGCCGGCCTATACGCTCACTTGTACCATAGCCGGCTAGCAGCTAGAACGAGTAGGTACCTAACCTACTCGTTTATCTTATACACCGTGAACCGTGAACCGAAAATATTGGGTACAATGTACAGCTCTCAGTACACACTCTCAGTACCCGAACGAAACAGTTTGAAATTTGGCACAGTTACAGTTTATATGGAGAAGAATGCATTTTTTTTAAATAAAATACATTAGAAATATGTGAAATTGCCATAGTCCCATACCCAGCTAGCAGCGAGCAGTAGACAGCAGTGGACAACGGTGATCAAGAAGAAGAGAGAAGTAGAAAGATATCTTTATTGGGATAAACATTGCAATACAATAAAATTAAATACAAAAAAAATCTCAGCAGACGACGATGATCAAGACGAAGTAGAAGTAGAAAGATATTCTTTGTTGTCAATTTGTTGTGATATAACACTGTCTGTAATCCATTAATGACCCACTGCATGGTCGGATCTCCACACAATGTAAAGGTATTCACTGAATAGTAATGACTAATTTAGTTCACCACGGTGGCCTAATGCGGGTTGCTACGAGTATACAACACTGCAATACAAACAACAAAACATAGACACAAAAAAAAAACTTTAATGCCTCAGTGTTTCTCACGAGTAGATAATCTATGTACTTTAATACGTGAAACGAAAATTTTAGCCGGGCTCTGTATGGAGCTCTCCATATTGAAATACGCTGACATGCGACAAAATATACGTTCTCAAACATTATGGAAAACTCTCAGAAATGCAGGTTCATCGAATGAAGGAAAACATCGAATGGTGTTTTCCTTCACCGTCGCAGCAGCTGATATTTAATGTTTTAAAGTACACATAACTTTTAAGAAAGTCATTGCTGCAATTAATAAAGCGCCCCTAACTTTTAAGAAATTCATTGGTTCGTGCCCCGGGATTTGAACCCGGATCCCGCGAGTCTTACTCAATTCCACTGAGCTATCACCGCAAAGTATCGCACATTAACTGTCAGTACAACAAGTAGGCAGCAACGCTACAACTGAATCTAGATATAGCAAGGGGGTGGCTCCCACCCCTTTTAGTCTAGCCGCGCACTGAGTATCCGATTTCTTACTTACAGACGATATCTCTTACAAAACGCTGCCGTTTTAAGGCACTTTTATTTTTAAATTCAGCGGCCATTTGTTTTGCGGGCGTGATATAAAAATAAATTAGTGGCGAATAGAATGGAAGGTATTAGGTTTAAAGTCAGTTTTGTTTAGCTTTGTACTTTCGTTATTCGCTGCGAATGGACTCGGAATTTTAGTGCTAGGTGCTGTGTTGTCGAATATTAAGTTGAAAACATTTTGTAGTTTGGTATAGAGTATTTTTAGAATTCGTTGTTGAATAAGATAGGTCACTGGAACACATTAGACATGGGCGTTTTCGGTTTTTAATGCAAACCGATATTAATCCGATTTCAGATTTCCAAATCGATTTTAAAATCC
>DWIY01001443.1:0-10124 GCA_018248615.1 Erynnis brizo brizo
TATTTTTACTGTACTATCAAGTGAGCCGAGTAGTGTAGTCAGACGCTTCGTGTTCGAACTTCGTGCAACTTCGGGCCTTTTGACTCGGGCGCAAAAACCGACAACGACCCGAAGTCGAGCGAGGCGAAGTAAAGTTTGACTAGGTAAGCCGAGGTAAGCCGAAGTGCCTCTCTACACTATCGTATTCGCTCAACTTCGATCAACTTCGCGAGTAGTGTAGAGCGTGCATAAAAATTTTCATCTCTATATTGACTTTATTCACGCTACATCAACAAACTGCAACTACCTACAAGGTACGAGTTAGGCATTCATCATTGAGATAATCTCAGTAGAAAGCTCGCAACTGAAATTCAGTGCCGACAGATTTGGTACAGAAATTCTGATATCAAAGAGACAGATCGACACTTCCCTCGTTAGTTCCTATTCCGTTGATCTTATTCAGTTCTGTTTACCTACACGATAAACATTAGGCAATAAAATTAATCGTAAAAAATATTAGCCGTTAGGAATGGCACAATGTAAAACATGATCTAGGTACCTTTTCTTATCATTTTAACTACTGGTCTGGTACTGATCCTTTGAGATCCCGATTGATCTAAGTAGCCTAGCTTTCTACCAGAATCCAGGTTACATAACCTGTAGCCTAACTACTTAAAGGAATAATACTTGAAACAATTAGCTATACCTCTCCTTTCTGGCCATCAAACATAACAAGACTTATAAATTAATCTTGATAGTAATGATAGGAAATACATAATAACATACAGGTAATACAATACATGCTCTCTATGTAATCAAGGAATGATCACGAGGGTAGATGGTTAAGAGTAGTGAATTATTGGAAGATAGTGGGAAAGCCTTGCACTGTAGATACTTGGATGGATGTGGAAATGTACAGTGAATGTGAGCAATGAGTATTTGCAGAATATAAAAAAACAGAAACAAACTATATTTTGTCTCCCCATGGCGTCACTATAAAAATAATTTGATAACTGATAGGCATTCTTAAAATAGATAATCAATATTATTGCCGATAGCCTAGGTATCTATTTTGGAATTGTAATAGAGAATATAATATAAATTAGAAGCACGTCCCACCGGGCGTGTTTATTATATTTATTATGTATATTATAAGAAATGGTTTTTAGCCCCCTTCCTCGTGTGTAGGAATATAAATATCACTCGTTTATTTAGAAACATAAATTATGCGTGCGGTCATTGCTTGGTCTTTTTATTCGCTTATTAATGCTATCTCATATCTACTTGGAAATTTGGCATTCGTAATTGTCTACGAGTTATAAATTAATTTATATTTATAACAATTATTCATAATTAAGACAATTTCGATACACAATAGAAGAAACGCAAGAGCTCCACCCGTTTTGATACTACTTTATTATTAATAACTTCGCATATTATTATTAAAAACATACCTATTTAATAAAATAACGTCGCAATGTAAAGGATGTGCATAGAAATGAACAATGGAAAAAGGAAGATAAAAGAAAATATATTTAGGACTAGTATATTATTATGTACGTAGCTATGCTAAAAAAATACCTACAGTACATGAAAATACAATTTCAAGAGTAGGTAAATGTAATAAATAATAAATATTGATGCAGCAGACTTTAAAAAGAGCTATGGTTTAGGTAAAAAATAAGCTAACTAACTAAACGATCCGTTATTTTTTAACGAAAGCCATAATATCTACAAAGAAATAAAGGTGCATTGACGCTAAAAGTTCCGCCTACGATTAAATTAGCATATTCACGGCCCGCGCGAATTCTAAAGATTTTAAAATATTCTTTACTATTGCCATTAAATACCATAAAGATACACGAACAACTTATCTCCACCTACTTACGATGACTGCTAAAATATGTCGTCATCTGTGGTCGTCATTCATACGAATATATATGTTTAAGGCGAAAAAATCTACCAAAGTATTATAAGATGCAAACAATTGTATGTAGGTACCAAGTTTTTTGACAAAGTATTCAGTAGACTAGATTTTTTATAGAACTAGTCATTGGTCAGCAAGTAATTGGTACTAACTACTAAGTAGGAAAATAAATGGCTGTTTTAAGGCAGTTTTTTTCTAAGGCGGAATTTTCTGCAAATGAATTGCCATTCCTTATCTATTTAGGCCACGACTAATTGCCTTTTCGTCTTGAGAGAGGCAACACCGCAAAATGAAAACAACTTGAAAATCTCAAAGTACTTACTTAGTGTTTCTTAGCGTAACTAAGGAGCTTGCGTAAGAGGGGTAACTTCACACCCCTAGGCATTAAGAAAATCGATACGGCTACCAGGACTCGCTGCAAAATCATAAGTAGAGTGTAGGTTACTGTAGGTACCTACCTACTGCAGGAAGCGACATGCGCAAGTCGTGCAATTTAATTTTCTTGTTTCTCCATTTAAGCGGCTTTTATATTTCAAGTTAAATAAATTTGAAATAGAAAAGTAAAAAGTTCATTTCAACCCAATTAACTTATTACAACAGGGAACCTATTCTATTCATTGAAACTTGTAATATAACGCTAGGTTAAAGTGAAATTTATGATATCCATGTGTACTTATAGGAGATTTTTGTCAAGATCCAAGATTAAATTTATATACTTTGAGTCAAAGTCTTTGACCAACACTAACAGAGTTACACAATACATCTGATCACAAACAAAATAACTACTTACATGTAATTCATACCACACGAGACAATTACATGTGCAATGTTTATTTCTATTGTTTTGACACATTAAACAGCCAGTTGGTAGTAATAAAACACATAGGTGTTCCATGAAACATATTTGTAAGTATAATTATTATATTTCAAAATCTACTTCATTGCTTACGCCCTTCTTTCGCCACGCACGGTAACTGCTTGTATAAGTTTGCGTGCCACAATACCTTTACACTGAATTGCAAGTTGAATAACAAATTTAACTTGCAATAATTGCTTTGCAGTTTCCTCTGCCGGTACCGAGTGCGCTCCTGGCATAACTGCAATACTTCTGCACTGCACTATTCTCTATTGAATCAACGTTTTCAAGGCCGTGAGGCCACAACTACATTTAGGTATACCTGTACTGCCTGTACTAATCGTACAATAAAAATGCTTTGTATTTATTTTTGTATCTAGGTTTGTATTTCTAATCCTGAATATTAAAATATACTAGTCGTGGGCTAACGTAGGCAACTTTGATATTAGAAACATGTTTAGAGAGGAGAGTTCCTACAAAACTGCTTTGTTCTTATCTATGCATTACCTACTTAAATAAATAAAGAACCGTTATTATCGCAGCATAGCATCAACTACCTTCTCTAAATGATATAATTTCTAAACATGAATTTAATATAGAACCAGTATTTATATGATCGAAGTTTAGAACAGATTGAAGAAATATAAGATAACGTTTTATTGCCAAAAGCAAAAATTACATAGAATGGTAATTTGCTAATTATAGTCTGCACATGACATAGAGTCCAGTAGACTATTCACTTTTCTATAACTCTTGCTATTTTGCGATAATAATTTCATAAAAAAGAATCCAATAAACTAATTGCTGACCTGACAATGGATGGACCTTAGACAAGATAGGCGCTTTATACAAAAAAACTTGATGATCAATGATGAACAGTACTCTACTTAGGTACGTACCTACTGTTAGCCTTTCGCAGTTGTGTAAGAACAGAACGTGAAAATAAGTTGTAAGTAATATGTATTTCAATTTAATTCAACTACGAGTATGTACCTAAGTGTTTCCGTGTCGGTGGCGGTTAAGCATGTAATCATCGAAAGTGATTTATCATGTGCCGATTGACGCAGCTACCTTTTCGTACCGGCGGCGGCGCTTTGCTAGAATCGCAAATATAAGCTGTCGATTTATATGGTTTGGTTACCACTTACTGCCTTTTTGTGCTTTATAAATTAAAACATACAAATTGATCGAGTAAGTCACGGGTTAGAATTATCTACCAAGTGGTCTTCCTAAGAAAAAGGATTTATTAGTTAATTTAGAAAAGTATTTAGTGCTGTATTTAGAAAAGTCGCGACAAAGTGTAGTAAAATATCTCCGCTTCTTACATACATACCACTTCGTTATACTTAACAAAGAAACGTCATTCAAAAACCTACCTGGAGTGTCAATACGGGAATCCTGGACGCCACTCGATCCTGCAGACAGTATACATGTCTACCCACGCACATCGCTCAACATCAAATCAATACAATGGAGATTTCCTCCCTTCTTCTCTATTCATTAAGTACCTACGAAACGCGCAATTTTGCAATACCCCAACCGCAAAATTGTGTCTAAGTATATTTGTTTAGGACTATCTAATTTAATTTTAATAGGCTTATGACAACTTAATTGTAGGTGGTGAAATAACTACGTAACACTATAATAATGTATTTTACATATAATTTAGATATAAAGTTTGTTACGTAAAAAAAAGTTCTTTAAATGTATACCTTTTATGTATTAACAGTTTGCTTTATGTACTTAGATCTTTAAATCAAAATTTGTATGGTAAACTACATACTTGGCTATTGTAAACATTTAACCTGCCACAATAATAATTAGTGACATAATGATGGTGTATTGTTGAACATGATTATCTAATAGTCTTAGGAATTACATTAAGTTTATAAGCATCAGGGCATTATGCATACAGTACCTATGACTTAATTTTAAGAAAAATATTGCAATACAAAGTCGCTTATTTTTAAATAAACATTCGTCACCTACATACAAAAGGTAAAATCAGGCAGCTACGGGCGTCTTTAAGCAAGCTACGAAAAGGTTATAAATAAATAAAAAATTACTTACTGATCCACAATAATTGTAATTAATATTATAATAATTCAACCACGTTAAGATCATAAGAACTCGATTAGATGATCATTTTTTATGGAAAAAAACTGGGGGGAAAATTAACTTTTTAACATCAAAAGCGAATTCCTATATGCATACCTATTAAAAACAAAAAGAGGTAGTAAGTTTATTAAGCCCTGATTCTACATTTTGAAAACGTAACTTTCAAGAATTGAGGTTACCTTATGAATGGACAGGAATTGTTGCGGGAGAAACAACTTCACCTGGAGCGGCTAATGAGAGAGCGGGAGTTGGAGCGCGCTGAAGTGGCGAAGGTCTCCTTGCAGGCCGAACGCGCCGAGAGCGCCCTCTCACAGATTAAAAAAGAAGCATCACAGGTAAAAAATATTTTTCCTTTTGCAAACTTTTTTATTATTTCAATGCAAAATTGCATTTATTTTTATATCGTTCATGTATATCATTTAGGTATAGCTATAGAACTAGGTTCCCATGAATGAAAAACAATGTTACTTTTTGCGTGTACTTGTAATGATTTTATCCATCTATCCTTTGAAATCAATCAAATCAACTATTCGACGTATGCCTCCCCTAGTTGCTACGCAATTCTGGGCTTTCTGGACCCAAATGGGCTCTCTAGAGCTCAAGCTGTCGAAATTTGTCCCAGCCCTAAAAATATGTCCCAAAATTATACGGGTACGGGTAGGCTACCTTTACGGGTAGGCTAGTCGTCGAATTTCATCCTTTTGATTTGAGATACTTTGATCTTTACTATGGCTTGAGCCCATGATGATATTATGTTAAATTATTTTTTCCAGGCCAGTGCTGAAAATGCGAAGCTCAAAACTGAACTGGACAAGCTCAACAAGCTACTGGAGGATGAACGGCAGAAGGTCGAGGATCTCATGTTCCGGAGTGAGGAGGAGAATATCAACAAAGAGGATTATAACGTAATTATTTATCATTTACATAAAAAGGGGGTTTTCCTTTTAAATGGCAGGCTTTTTTGTAAATTGTGACAAATAGAACTACTATCAACGCTGTTCTTGACATATTAGGCCACTTAAAAGGCAAAACTATAATAAGTATATAGGTCACGATTTACGGACATGATATTTTTAGTTACAAATAGGCACGCAGGCTATTGATATGAAGTGGTCATTACAACCCATAGATACATACGTCTGAACTCAAAGAGGATAGATATTATGCTGCAAGTATTTGAGGCCGTACGCTTGCATGCCGTACGCTCCTTAATTGGCAACCACACCTCTTTAACCCAAACACAAAACATACTTCACGGCAGGTTAAGAGGGTGGCGGAAAATACATTCCATTGTAGCTCGTCCGCTTACAATGGCTCTACAACCTGTGATAATTTTAAAAATTTAAATAATTATAAATTTCGAGCCTCTCTTCAGTCTTCTCCATTCAGTAGAGTACGTACTACGTATTGTTCTAAGGTTCGTTATTCTCTCTTCACAATGGAACGCTATATCACAGCGTTGCCACTTCACGGCACGAATAAGTAGATATTGGATAAAGGAACCCTCTTTCAATTTTCGTTTGTTTGAAGGGTGATTGTTCGTGATTCATTATTTTATTGGAACGTCCAATTGTTAATGCGACAGAAAAAGTATGTCAACTTATATTTTTCTTCAATGTTACAGAAATACAAGGAAGCTATGGAGGTAAGTGTTCTACATTAACTGAAACTTTTATCGTACTGATTACTGATATGTAAAGGATTCGGGTTGGTTTTCGAACAAGATATTAAATTAGAAGCACAGTAGGTATACCTAGTATAAATTAACAACATCTTCACAAAAATCTAAATTTTAATAACATTTCAAGTTACCCCGTTACACATTTCAAGTTAAATGTTCAAAGTCCAATGTCACCACGTCTGTTAAAATTATACATAACGTTCACATACATTAAATTCTAAATTCGAATATAACAATCCGCAGAAAGAGCTTGCAGCCCGCGAGCAGCAAATCCGCGAACTGGAAGCGGAAACAGCGCTGCAGTCAGCGCGAGCGGACACCACTGCGAGCGCTTTACGGGCGCTCGAGGACCAACGTGATGCCGACATGGTCGCCCTAGCCGAACAACATAGGGAGGAGCTTACAGCCGCGCAAAGTAATAAAACATTTTGCCATGTAAAATGAGCTAAGTTAAATGATATTTCGTCATTCTTATAGCCCCACACTTATTTTACCATCGTGCCGTTCATGAGTGCATGGACACAAACACACCTAGACCAGAAACAGAAATTTAAACTCAGTATTCAAAGTTCCGCTTGGCTGAGAATCGCGCCCTAGACGCTTGGCATCATCAATAATACAAAAGGCGTTCTAAGTCGAAAAACAAAGTGACGCCGGACATAACCCTACGAAAATAAACCTACTTCTCTTTATACCAGCTGGAACGTAGCTTTGAACAATAACAAGAGAGAGTTAAAGATTTCACATCATTGGTGACTGCAAACTTGTATTCTTATCTAATAAGTTGTAAGTTTTGTAAGGGACGTATTCTTACGATATTAGGGGTTATTATAGTGTTATTATATTTTTTGTTTCTTTAAAAATGTTCAATGATTATTATTCATTCCAGCTCTGTCTTCAGAACTACAAAAGCTACTTGATGAAGCGTACGCTCTACTGAAAGAAAAGGAATGTGAAAAAGATTCTTTAGGTAAAAGTATGTCAGACGAATTGTCTAGAGTTAAAGTCGAATCTGAAAAAGCACTGACCGAAGCAAAGACTAAATTAGCTATAGCCCAAACTGAATTCGAAACCCAAATGTCGGTTTTAACGGCTAAGCTACAATTAGCTGAATCGAAACTAGATACGGAGAAGCAAAACGTGGAGAGATTGAATAAAGAAAACAGCCAGATAATCATCGATCTCAACAGCAAAGTAACACAACTTCAAGCTGCATTTGATGATAAATCTCTGGAATTGAATAAAGGTGAGTTAAGGAAGTCTAATAGAATCGAATAAAGTAGACTGTGATATAAAATTAAAAATTAAAAATAAATATTATTTTTACTACTGTGAGAAACATTTTTTCTTTTATTATTTCAGTTTTGGGCGCGAGTAAAGAACATGAAGTTAATTTAAATAAAGAAATTACAAAATTAAAAATGGAACTAAGCGCAAAGGTACTAGATATTGAACAATTAGAAGATTCTAAAAAGAAAAACGAAGCCACCTGCAAGCTTTTACAAGAAGACGTTGCTCGCATCAAAGAGGAACTTACAAATAAAATCAATGAGTATGAGAGCTTTTTAAACGACGCGTCGCAGCAAGATGAAAAGAATAAAGCAGAAATATTAAAATTAGAACAGGCCCTCAATGCTAAGACAAAAGATTATGAACGGCTTCTTAATGAATCAAGCTCTTCAACAAATACAAATGAGAAAATTGTTAATGAATATAAGCAAACAATACATGAAAGAGATAAGGAAATAATTAAGTTAAAAGATGATTTTGAACAAGCAACAGCCAATTTCAACATAAAACATAGCAAAATTGCAGAAGAACATAAAAAAGAAATTGAAGATCGCAACACTAAAATAGAACAATTAATGAAAGAAATCGAGACCCATAAACTAGCAATAGATCAGGGAAAACTTGAACTTGATTCTCTAAATATTCAATTTACGATAAATGTCGACGAATTGAATTCATTAAAACAAGAAAACGAAAAACTTAAAGCTTCTATTGCAGAATTGACTCAGGTTAATAATGAGCTCAAAGAAAAAATATCTGCTATGGAGCTTAGCAATGGTGAACTAAAACGCCAACTTGAAAGCACCGCAGAGAAGTGTGATGAACTACAAAAGTCCAAAGAAAAAATTGAGTCTGAATACATGAACCTAACTGGACAAACAACAGATTCTAATGAACAATTCAACAAATTATCTCAGCACTTGAAAGAAACTGAAAAAGAACTACAAGAATTGCGAGACAAATATAGAGAAGCTTCTAATAACCACGGAAGAATTGAGCAAGAGTTAAAACAAAAGATATTTAAATTGGAGGAAGAATTCTCCGCTGATCGTGGACAGTTGGTAAGTGCATTAAATGAAAGTATAGAAAAACAGCAAAGTGCAGAAAATAAAATAAAAGAATTTGAAGCTCGAACCGTGGAAACTATTAATCATATTAAAGAATTGGAGGCTCAGAATGATAAATTGCTGGATGAAAACTCTATATTGAAAAAAGAAATTGAGAGTCTTAAAATAAAAGAACAAGAATTAAATAACGAATTTGAATCAATACGTAAAAAACTTGAAGTTGATATTGATAGATACAAAGAAGAGATATCACTATTGAAGGCTGAAGGCGCAACGTCGGAGGTGAAATTAATGGAAAAGGTTGATCAATTAACTGAAGCCCAAAATGATTTAAATAACAAGTTAGAAGAAGCAAGAAAACACGAAGACTCATTACAAAAGATATTGGATGATATGAATACTCAGTTAAATAACCAAAAGATGCAACATGAAAAGGAAATAATTCAATATCAAACTCAGTTATCAAGTGTCAGCAATGAAATTGCTAATTATAAAACTGAAGAAAGCCGATTAAAAGGTTTATTAGAAGAAAAACAGAACAACATTAAAGAACTTACCTTAAAACTAGAAATGTTAGAAGTAGATGTAAAATCCCATGAAGAAATGGTCGCAGAAAAGGACCGGCAATTACTACAAGTAAACGAAGAATTAAACAAAGCCATTGAAAATAAAAACAAGTTTGAAGAACAGTTAAGTAGTATTCAATTAGAGACAACTACTTTAAAACAAAAATATGAAAACCTTTTAAGTAACTCTTCCACCGAGGAATCTCTACTCAAAGAACATCTTAGTAATTTAGAAACACTAAGGATAGAAATGGCGTCTCTTGTTAATGAAAAATCTTTATTAGAAACCAAGTTTACAGAAACTTCTTCAGAATTAAATAAATTAAAGAACGATTATGAAGATGCCGTTAAAAATTTAAATTCTCACCTCACTGATAACAATAATTTGAAAAAAAAATTAGAAGAAAAAGGAAATGAAATTAAAATTCTAAGTGACAAAAATAAGGCTGACTCTGCCAAATCCAAGCTATTAGAAAGTGAATTAATTCAGCTTAAACAATATATAGAGGAAAAAAATAAGGAAATAACTGAAAAAGAACATACAATTAACAATGCAAATGATGCATTGACTGTAGAATATAATGAATTACAGCAGCATGTTAAATCGCTTGAAAATGAAAATGTAGAAATTAAAGGAAAA
>DWIY01001444.1:0-10122 GCA_018248615.1 Erynnis brizo brizo
AAACAAATAGGATTATAGTTATTGGATAATAGTCCAAATAATTGGCAGAGCGAAGTCTGCCGGGTCAGCTAGTGTAACTATAAAATGAAAGTCATACATATAATAATAATATTATAATGTTCTTTTACTTATTATCTCAATTCACCAATTGAATAGGCCATAGGCATTCAGTGTCAAGCAATTCAAAGAGCCCGCTTTGTTTTTGTTTGTACCCTCGGATACGTCGGCTCGTAGAGTATGCAATCGATTCCCGTTGCCAAGGATACTAGGATACAGCCTCCGAGCTCGACCCGGGGACGCGTGCATGCATAAATAACACCATTTAGGAAGCGCCATCTACGATGCAACGATATAATGATAAAATATTTATTTGTGATTAAATTTTAAATTCGATCCCCACGAATATTGTGTTCGCAGATAATTCTCCTTGCGAATATTGTATTAAAAAAAGACGAATTACAGTTATAGGATTAAATACTACACAATATTTGAGCAGCTCCGCTACTTAAACGAAAGTTCTAATCTTATATTCTTATATTATTATTGAAGTACCTCCTTGACTCCACAAAGACCTTTTTAATGAATACAAAAGAAAGTACCTCGGCTGAATAGAATTAATTAATCGTAGATATTTAGGTCATCATGAGCTGTTTATTTGACTACGCGATAAACAATGGGCCCACTATTCCGATACAAGGGGGCCAAACGGTTTAATATCATAATAGCCACGTGACGGTACGGTGAAACGTGAATACCTTGAAGGAAAACATCGTGAGACAACTCTCATTGTGAGAGGAGACTCGACCCTGTAGTGGGTCATTAATGGGTTACTGACAATAGGCACTGTACAAATATTAGGTATACTTAATATACTCTAACAATAAAATATTATTGAGAAGTATATAACTAAGTGTGTCATTAATTAGCCATAATAATATATTGTGAAATAAGAACAACGAAGTGGAAAACATTTTGATGCCTTATTATACGATAGTAACATATAATATCATTGCCTTATTATATTATTATTAGCTAGACTAGAGTAGCAATCGATTCAGGCGGTTGTCATGGATACGCCTACTTGCTAGAGCTGTGCTTCAATCATTATAATTTATTATTATACTTTTTCTTCACATTATAAAGTTTGTGGAGAGAAAAAGACAGAAAAGTTTAGATAAAGCTAGATATTATAGCTAGAGATAGCTAACACCGTTTCCCAACATATATTACATATTAATGTAGAGTCTATAAAATTTTAATTATTGATTTTAAGTCTATTGAATATTAATTCAATAAAAATTCTTCCGACTTCCTTTGTTGCGTGATATCTCAGAGTTGACTTGTTCTTATATGAAGTTGGGGGCGAAGTACTTTCAAGGGCAGCCGCCGTGTAACGACCCTACTGAGCCTGATAATTTATAATCTACACATCGTATAGGTATATCAATCATTCATTTGTAAGCACTTTTCGGTAAAGGTTGTTGATCACAATGTCGCGTAAATGCAATCGAAATACCTACTATCAGTGAAAGTAAAACAAACATTTCTTTTTTCTTTCAGGCGGTGTGCAGTGGAGACGGAACGCGTAGTATGGACGTCAGTTTCAGCAATGTACTGGAAGGGACTCGCCAGTACTTCATGGGGATACCGAAGCAGGCGGCAGAGGGGAGTGGACAGTCCGTGTGGCCCTCGGGCGCACCGCCTCCCGAGGAAGGAACACAGGCTCTGTCTGGCGTCCCGGCGCCGTCGTCCCGTCCACCGTCTGCTGCCGCGGCGCCACCCTCCACGCCCGCTTCGATTCCACCTCGCCCACCATCCGAACCACTAGAACCGGAACCTCACATCATTCATAAGGCTACAGTTATGCGGGAGGCGGCAGAAAAACGTCGAGAGCAGCCCGAACCCGATGACGAAGAAGAACCGAACGGTGCTCTTTCACCGCCGTCCCATATTATTCGCAAGCCTACTCCGCGGCCGCTTTCTTCACCGGCACCTGCCCCGGCGGCACCGTGTCCCTCGCCGGCCCGACCGCCATCTAACGCCCCGCAACCACCTACGACATCGACTGAACATCAGATGGATTCTTCGGTGCAATATCGAGCTGCGGTGCATCGCGTGCAGACGCCGACAGCGAGGCCACCTGAACACTACCCACCCAGCAGACCTCCGGACTCATACTCTGCTTCTCGTCCACCCGAACCATATCCGAGATATCAGTATGAATCTAACATGACCGATACCGGCAGAAACTCACATGGACCCCCAATCGCTTCTCCACAGCCGTCTGTGCCTGCGCGTAACAGCCCGCAGACATATGCAAGAATGACTGGTTCCTTACCCCAGCACGCTGCTACGTCTCGGTTACGCGATACACCCTCACATAGTCCTCCGACTCAGCGTTACTCGATGCCGGTAGCGCAGCCTCCTCCTCCTCACAACGATCGAGTCCCACCCATACTTCATCCTCAAGCGGTGCAAGCCACGCAACGTCTTACACCGGTAGAAAGTCGTACACCACAAGCGTATCCACCGCTTCCACGACGTGAAGTATACTCAAGAGTATCTGCTCATTACGATAGGCATCCTTCGATACCTCAAAGAAAATTTGATCCGCAACAAGCCTACTCAGGTTATCGATCGCCGGCGGCCCCGCAACCGATGCAGAGTCATAGAATGGAAACGCATCTTCAAGCTCAATATAAACACGAAGTTTTAGACGTTATCAATTCTCATTACGTAGCAAGGCAGCCAGAGCGTGCACCGGTTGCATCGCAGTCTCACTGCCACGACGTTACCCGTCTTCCACATCGAACTGAATATCTCAGCAAAGGCAGGACCGTGGATTCTAGAAATAATTATCACTATCCTGCACCTTCGACCTCCTCGGTTAAGTATGCACCAAGCGCACCGACTATACCTGTCGTCAATCCTGCATTACCATCTAAATCTACAAGTATGTATCGCACGGCGACTGTTCCGAAAACGAGCTTTGAATATACACCACCAAATCACGTTCAGTCGTCGCCTTCAAGATCAACGATCAAACCTGGCTATCCTAACCAACAGGCACGAATGACAGTATCGGTCACTTCGTTAGTTAACCAAATGAATCAGACAAAACAAAAGCGGGAATCTCCACTGGATTTATCTGTAAAAACTGTAAAAAACTCTGCGGATTCTTCAACGACCCAGGACGATGTAATTGATTCGGGTACACCAGAAAATAAAACAGTGTTACAACCACGCCCTGCTGTAAGTAGACATATCCCATCGGGTACAAGTTATGTCGCATCTCATAAGGTAGATTTTGCGCCTGACTTTGCACAGTACAGAGGAGAAAGAAATCCTGGACATAGCTATAACACTCCTCCACAACCAGGACATCCTATTAGATACAATGGCGTTTACGACTCAACGACGACGGTCGCGGAACCGTATTCCGGAGAATCTCGTCATCTAATACATTCCGGAGAATCTCGACATCAAGTACGTAGCAAATATAATGGTCCCGTCAACAGAAACGATTATATCCCTAGAATAGATCTCACTAGACCTGTTGCAGAGGAACGTCATTTAGATAGTAGGTTAAGAAACGATCGCCATTATACAGCGGACGACCGTAAACGTCCAGCTGGACCCATTGTTAGTAACATTCCCGAAAAAATTGTTCGGTATGAGACGTGGTCAGCCGACAGTCGGATAGAAAGAATAAATCAGTCGGCCCGAGAACAGCATGATCTGATGCGTCGACCTGTTTACAGCTACGAGGATCATAAACGTTTAGAGGCTTATCAAAATGACCAAAAACGTTCTGCCATGCCTAATGTATATCGTGAACAAATTACTCATATGAGTCACAGATATTCAAATACTACATATCCATCCGAATCAATACATCGTGAAATGAACGATTATCATGCTAATTATCATAACAGGAATCCGCCATCCAACGGCCGACATGTAATACAGAAAATTCCGAACCGAAGTAGAGATTTACACCCACATCATTTGGATGATGTTCCTAGCGGGATACAACCCGCAGATAAAAGAGTTCTAAGTATACTTAGAAACAGCTTGGAAACTAAACAAACTGGATTTACAGAACCAGTTAAGACGGCGCGAAATATGCCAGAACTTATTGTCATAGACGATGTAGAAGATTCAGTCATAGAAATTACCGATCTTACGAAGGATAATGATGGAGACACTAAAAATAAAAATAATTATAAAACCGCAGTAAATCGCATAGCTAGTTTGGACCATCATATTCAAATGCCTAAAGCCGTTGACTCTCTGCCGCGTGATTCAGAATACAAACGGTATGAAATTGCAGAACCCAAGAGTAAATCTCCAGAAAATGATGTTGCGTCCAGAATACGAACTAAAGCTGAACTCAAAGTTATGCCACCGTCGCATGAGAACACACTTAAACCACACATACAATCTGACGGTTCATCCAATGAATGTGATAAAATTAAAGTCATGCCAAAATCGCAGAAACAACACCTTTTCAACCAAATTAGGGAGGATAATTTAAGACTAGAGTCGGTTATAAAAACTGAAAAAATGATAGTTGACACTGCTGTTCCAGATGTTAAATCAGAGCCAATGAATATAGAAGAAATTGAAAAAGACGCTGAGATACCTATTAAAACAGAAAATATATTGCATACTTTAGAACCAGAAGCTTTTGGAATAGCTTCTAACATACCTGCACCAGAATTAGATATGGATTGGATGAATACATGTGATAACTTTATGGAACAACTTAAAAGTGGTTGTCATAAAAAGAAGACTCATAGAAGACGAATTGATACTATGGAGCCAGAAAATGATAGTGTACTAAATAAATCGGTAAAGGCTGAAGATAAATCGGTGATTTTAGAGGAAAAGTCAACAATATCAGAGGACCAACTAATAAAATCAGACAAGTCAGTATTGGAAGTTAGTATCGAGTTAGCTTCTGCGCGGGAAAGTAATGTTGAGGAAAGTGAAGTACAGCAAAATAAATTTCAAGGAAACAATGTTGAAGGAAGTAAAGTTGAACCTGTTATTGAAATAAAACAAGAGCCACTTGACGAAGATGATATTCCTATTCTAAAAGAGCTGGATTCCGTTATAAATAATAGTGACGAAGCCCCTGTTAGTAGAAACAAGCATGGAACTAAATATGAAAAAAATAAGGCTGAGAAAAAGAATGAAATAGATAATGACAAAGTCAGTAAGAATAAAACAAATATTAAAACAAAACATAAAACAAATAAAAATGAATCATCTACATTGACCGTCAAAAAAGAAAAAGACGAAATAGAACCCATTAAAACTGTAATAAAAGAAGAATTAGAATCTACTGATGACGACGAGCCTCTTATTAAAAGCAAACTTCTTAAAGAAAAAGAACAAAGTGAACGTCTTAAGTATCAACTGCTAAAAGACTTATCTGAGAAATCTGCTTATGTTAAATTAGAATGCTGCGATGATCGTATGAACGCAAGAAAGTCTACAGATTCCTCAAAGGACAAGGATGAAAAACAAAAGGGAAAAACAAAACAAATTTCGCGATCTAAAGGAAAGTCGTTGCCTATAGATAATGTTAAACATGAGGAACAAAATGATAATTTCAGTTCCGATAGTGATGACGATACCCTGAGTGTTGCAAGTCGTTTGAGATTCCGTAAAAATCATAAGTCAGAAGACAACAAAGTTAATTCAGCTGCCAAGAGTCCAGTAAAGTCATCTCCGTCCAAGAAGGTCGAAAGTCCTAGCGCAAGCAACTGCTCTACTCCAATTCGTAAACCTGGCTTTGGCGATGGTTCAGACTTCCATCCTGGATGGGAAGAAGAACTATATAGATATAAGAGATCTCTTCGTATGCCAACCAGACTAATTGCGATTCCAAGAGGACGTTCAGGAGGCCCATTCGTAAAAGGTTCTGGTGCCATGTTTACCCGTGGTTCAACGTCTCTCCCTGATCTAGATCCTGTACCATTATCACCGGCTCCCTCTTCAGCACTATCTGCCGCTACAGATGATTTATACCGCAGACCAGACAAATTAACACTCGATAGTGATTTAGAATCCAATTCCAGTTGCTCTGCTGCCAACAGGCATTATGATTCAGAAGCGTCTACATCTACAGTATTTTCAGCTACAAAAGTAAAAAAGAAGGGTAGCTCTATTGCTGATGTTTTAATACAAAAGTATGGGAAAAAAGAAGATACTAAAAAGAAACACAAAGAAAAGGACGATAAACTTCCTAAAGTTATTCCAAAAAGTTCAAATCCTAACGAACTTCTGCCTACGCCTAGTCTTGGTTTAATAAAAAATGGAAATAAGGGTAACTTAAGCGCAAAAAAGCAAAAATTAATGGAGGAAATTTTTTATTTAGGTGCTTTTAGAAAAGAAACCGTTACTGCATTTAGAACAGCTTTTATAAACAACACTGATGGATTAATGGGTGCTACAGAAGAGTTTGCTCCTGTGGTCCTAAAATCTCGGACGAGAACTGAGAGTAGAGTTTTAAAACAACGTGCTACTATAAAAGAAGTATTTGGAGATGAACGGCCAGCTTCAGCGCCACCTTCTTGTAGAGAGGAGAACACTCAGGAAACAGAAGAAGAAAAACCTGAAGAAGTTAAGAAGGAACTTGAAGCCAAACCTAAGTTTAAACCTAAAAAAATAATAAAAGATAAATTTAAAAGAAGATCCAATTCTATTAGGGATGGCCTTCGGAGCACCAAATCGTTAAAAAGAAATGACGCTAAAGGAAGATTGTTACGTTTGAAGAAAAGAAATAGTTTGATGAAAAATTTTACTACTAAACGCATAAAAGACTGTGCTAATAACAAAATTAAAAAAGATAAAAGTCCGTGTCCCGACGACAAAAACAGCACAAAAGATGAGAGTAGCTCGCCTGGAACAACAGAAGGTCACACAAAGAAACGATTAAAACGGCTCTTCGGGCGCAGGAAGTTTAGTTCTGGATTTGATTATATTAGAAAAAAGAAGAAGATAATTCGAAGAGACGAGGCATGCAATAAAATTCGCCGACCAGCACCAAAACCAAATCCCGAGTCCGTCCATGATATTCAAAAGGAGATTAAAGGCTGGTTCATTAATAAGAGCATTGGCGAAACGCATTTACACCGCGCGGCTCGACTCGGATTCACGGTAAGTATCGTACAAGAGTATGCTGCACGGACTTATTAATATTTTTGTCTTTTTTGTTCCTCTTCCTGAACTTATTCTTCTTTGTTGTAGGATTGCGTTGCGTTTTGCTTGGAGAAAATGGAATCGGATCCCTCAGCGAAAGACAATGCAGGCTTTACACCTTTACATGTGGCCGCTGCCAAAGGACACGTGAGGATCGCGAGGCTCCTGCTCCAATACGGCGCTAACGTATCTGCGGCAGCTCAAGGCGGAATAAGGTTTGTGTTTTGTAAATTTTCCTCCAGTTTTAATGTATTTAAGCAGATTTCATGAGGTCATAACTGCAGACTATGAATTGAATTCTTTTCTCTTGAGATACCTAGATTGGTATACTGTACTAGCAAAATATCAATGTCTGCTTGATTCGTTTTTGAAAAATAGACTAGCTAAACTGTAAAACCTTTTGACTGTCTTTTCATTTACCTGCAAAAAGTAAAAATAAAACATATGAACGCAATTCTACACCTATCCGAATAATTTAATAAGATTCTTTTAATATCTGATTTCAGACCACTCCACGAAGCTTGCGAGAACTGTCACGTAGAAGTGATCCGGTTGTTGCTGGCCTACGGAGCTGATCCGCTGCTTGGTACCTATGCCGGACAGACGCCAGAAGAGTTAGCTGAAGGCCCGGCAGCCATGCTGTTGCGCTTGCACATTGCAGATGTTCAAGGCCAGGCTATTGAACCGTGGAGATTTTCTTCACCCGCTGACATTATTGGTATGTTTTTGTGTATATTCCTTTCTTCCTTTCAGCCCTTTGCAGGCCACTTCTGGATATGGACTTTCTCTAATAGATGACACTCCGCCCGGTCCTGGCTTTTTAATTTGAATCCAACCCCGATGTAGTCTTCAAAGCATTAGTCCACCTTTCGTCATGTATTTATTAAAGTTCATAACTTTGTAATACGGTCATAAATTGGATAGAAACAGAAAATCTTTCCACTTTTTCCGATAAAATCTGATGTCATAATTTAAAAATGTCGTTTTACGTAGATATAGTAATTAATAGTATTGTGCTGATGAATGAAAATCAGTATCTTTGAATATTTTTTCAGACTTTTTCTGATAGCTAGTTTCCAGCAGAACTAAATTGTTATACTCATTATTAACCCTTTCAGATCGCGAAGAACTCGGCTGCGATCCCCTATCATCCCCGCCGCCGGCCTCGCCGCCGCCGCCGGCCGACTCTACCATCGAGATCCAGTGCACAGAGGCTCCGCTTCCGCCCTTCTACAGCCTGCGGACAGTCCCCGGCCAGCCGGCTGATGGCCTCTGGTGCCTGCTACAGGACGTCACCAACATTTTACAGGTTTGTTATGATGTAATAGTCAGGTTTTAATAAAGTTTTTCGACCCTAAAAAAATTGGTTAAAAAATTAACTGATCCTGAATCCCCTCGCTTTCGTTGAGAAATACATCATGGATGACCAGTGAAGGGGCAGACAGAGGGCCGTGACAGACTTCTACGATTTATTCAAAGCCTACTCAGGCAGTGAAAATAACAATTATGACATGTGTATATAATTCTTTTGTTTAATATTTTGAATTTATTAAAAGTTTCGTTATATTCCTACCAGATAAAATCAAAGGAAAGCTTGCTGAAACAAATCCACTGTGGATCGGGGTCGCCAAAGGAATTGTTGCGCGAGATACGAACTCAAGAATTTTTGGAAAGAGCACAGTGCCACCAGCTTTTGGGTGCCGGAGAAAAAGTCAACGTGAGAGCTTCTAAGGTCGCACTCATCAGAGTCACGGACAAGCTTAGACAACTCTTGAAGATCGAAACCGTCCTTGTTAGCTGACATTAAATGAACATTTAGAAGGCTCAATTGAAATTTTTAAATTTTTATTTTGAATATTATTGAGTTAAAAACAATTTTGAAACAATACCGGAGTAGACGTCCTGCCTACTTTTAGTTATAGACTTGAGTATATACACGTATTTTTACGTAACAATGTTAACAAACATACGATAATTTGAAATTATTTAACATTTTATTAGAATAAATAAATACGGTAACTGAATTTTTGTAGAACATTTCCATAGTTTTGTAACCCGTTAACATAATATAAACAAATGTTTTCGTATTTTTTACATAACATGAAAAATATTAACCTTGACTCAAGATTATTACGGGACAACTGCGCCCGGATAAGATCTTTATTATTATGACTGATTTATTATATACGAAACAAGGATGTATCTCATTTAGGAACAAACAAAATATTCTTTTTATGAGACTGTGTACTTTAAGGCAGCCATTACATAATCATTTTATTTTGAAGTCACTCAAGTTAGGGAAGGTCGAGTGAGAAATGTTTATTACGAGTATGAATATTGTGTGTAAATAGTGTAAATATGTATCGCTCGTGTAAATAACTAATTGTTGCTTTAAATGTAAGATATTCTCATGGGTGCTATTTAACTATGGTGTATGGTGTTTATTTGGTTAGTTAGCTCATAGGATAAAGTGCTGCGGCAACTTGTTAATATGTAATCGTTAATAGTTAATAATGAAAAATAGTTACCATAGTCTAATTTAAGATGTTAGCATAATCTTGATCAGTGTGTGCAATAGTATACGTGCATGTTTCTTAAATGTTTTATAGATGAATTCGTATGAAATTATTGGAGTGGTGTCTGCAACAGGGTTGGACGTAGCCTTATTAGCACGCGATCGTTCGCACGTAGCTTTTGACCACTGCGGAGTGCATTTTGATTGTATTATACGTATGAATGCTTCGCAAATTACAATTGATTTCAACACAAAATAAAACATCAATAATATAGCCTAAGAGCCCGTGGCTCCCAGACCTTCGTTATATTATAAAAGCTGAAAATTGTTCTATGTATACCCAGTACATAGGTATGAACGGTCCCTGAATATGGAACTTGGGTCGCGGTGGGTTC
>DWIY01001445.1:0-10122 GCA_018248615.1 Erynnis brizo brizo
AATTTTAGAGCAAAATTATCATTAATAATGCTATTATAATGAGATAATGAAAGATAAACTATGAATAGTAGTATCAGTTCGTCCATCCTGACAGAATTTGATACCACGCAAATTAATCCTAATTTCTAAGAAAGTATACATGTTACATTTCTAATTATAAAATGATAATATAAAAAATGAAAAATATATATGTATATATTAATAATAATAATAATCTTGTAAAATTCATGTGGTTTGTATAGCAGGTAGCCTCATTGTAGCTTAGTCTTGATTGAAGCCTTTATCGAGTCTCTGTAAATGAATACAATTGTTACTTTTAGTCATGTATCCCTGATTATTTATCACTGATGGTTTACTCAATCATTAGTTCATTATGTACCCATTGCTATAATATTTGGAACCAAAATTGACTTATTAGAAATAACTTTTTATATTAGAACAATATTGTATTTTCCATCATCATCAATGCAACAACAAAGATGGCCCTTATAAGTTACTGATTTTTCATCGTTCAGTAAAACGGTCCTTCATCACTATGATTTTCATCATGGTGGTCCAATATTTTACCTCATCGTCATTAGACGGCCCTTCATCACCAATAAAATAATTGGTGCTCCCTCTTCTCTTTATTATTAATATTAATTACCTCATTTATCCTTCTAAAAGATCTATTAACTCTTCTGTGCTATCTACTTGTGATTCATCAGATTCACTTTCTTTCTCTTCATTAATGAATTTTCGTAAAGCATCACTTGCTACTGTTACTTCATACTTTTTGTAGCCTTTCATACCTTTTATTGATGAAATTATATATCTGTCATTGCCAAGTATTTTAACTATCTTGTAAGGGCCACTGTATTTCTCTTTTAGCTTTCTTACAGAGTCTTTGTTTTTACTTTGAGCGCCCTTCCATAACACTAATTCTCCCTTTTTATACTGAGTTGGTTTTTTCCTTTTGTCGTCAAATCGTTTCTTCATTGATTGTGATGTCTTTGAGATATTATGTGCTGCTTTGTGTCTTACTTCATTTGTTGTGTGCTCGTCGTCATAATTATTTGAAGACATGCCCTGTAATAAAGCTCTAGTACCTTGAAACATCAACCGATAGGCTGGATAACCCGTGGTGGCATTTATTGTGTTATTAATTCCCCATACTACCGAATGAATACATGTGTCCCAGTCCCGTTCATCAGTGGTGCTTTTATTGATTGCTTCAAGCAAGGTTCTGTTGAATCTTTCAACTTGTCCATTTGATCTTGGTGATGCAATTGCGTTCTTGATGTGTTTAATTTGATGTTTTCCGCAAAACTGTTTAAAACGTTTACTTGTGAATGCAGTACCACTATCTGAGATAATTCTTTTCGGGAATCCAAATGAACTGAAGATCTCTTCCAGCTTCTGCTCAACCTCTATAGTCTTGGTGGTTTTGGTAGGCTTAGCCCAAATAAATTTCGTATACGAATCAACAATAACAAAGAGATATGACATGCCTTGTTTACTTTTGCAAAACGGCCCGAGATGATCGATGTGTAATGTGTGTAGAGGTTCTGCCACTTTCTCTATCGGATGGAGTTCACCTTCTAATCTTCCATATTGCCCACGTTTGTACAGGCAATCTATACATGCGTTCACATATTTTCTGATGAAACGGGTCATACGGGGAAACCAACAATTTTCCTTGATTAATGCCTCACACCTCTTAAGTCCTGGGTGACCAATGTCATCATGGTACTTGCGCATGATATTCCATCTTGCCATTTTGGGGATTACAAGTCTTAATCCTCCGCTACCCAGTTTCCTGTAGATTTTATTGTTCTGTAACTCAAAATTATTAGTAACATCCGTATCATTAGTATTGTTTTCTAGTTTTTGTCGTATAATCCGAATACTCTCATCCTGTGTTTGTAGGCAATATACCCAATCTAATAAATCTAGTACAAGTACCTGTTCGGCATCAGTTATTGGCGTTCTGCTCAATGCATCGACATGTTTGTGGCATGTTCCGGGTTTATGGATAATATTCATGTTGTATTCTTGAATACTAAGCCACCATCTCGCGACTCTAGGAAGAAGGTCCTTTTTCTCAAAAGTTTGTCGAACTGCTACGCAGTCTGTAACGACGCTAAATTTTATTCCTGCTAGATAAACTCGAAATCTCCGTAGTGTTTCAACTACTGCCAAAGTTTCAAGCTCAAATGAGTGATATAAGGCTTCTTCTTTACTAGTTTTTCTACTGAAATATGCTACAGGCTTCAGGATATTTTCATGTTTTTGTAAAAGTATACCAGCAATGCCTTTACTTGAAGCATCGGTATGTACTTCAGTGTCAGCTCTTGGATTGTATACAGCTAGAATGGGTCTATCTGTAAGAATTTGTTTTAACTTGTCGAAAGCAATTTGTTGCGTGTTATTCCAATTCCATGGACAATCTTTCTTCAGTAGTTTATAAAGATCATGAGTGATAATTGCGTAGTTGTGCACAAACTTTCTAAAGTAGCTTGTTAATCCCAGGAACATACGGAGTTCGTGCACATTGGTCGGTTCTCTATATTTTGTGACGGCTGCTATTTTCTTTTCGGCTGGTCTTATACCATCCACGCTAATGTCATAACCTAGATATTCTATCTGGGTCTGGAGAAAGGAGCATTTGTCAACATTAAGTGTCAGCCTTGCATTTCGCAAAATTTGGAGTACTTGCTGTAATACTGCCAATCCTTCAGCTTCAGTGACACTGGGGATAAGTAAATCATCTATATATGGCAGTGCCTTTTCGAATCGTAAAGGACCAAGGATCTTATCCATCAGTCGTTGAAATACACAAGGAGAGTTTGCCAATCCAAAAGGCATTCTTAAAAATTCATAATGTCCTTCGGGAGTGACGAATCCTGTTTTTTTAATAGAGTTTTTAGCCATAGGAATCTGATAAAACCCTTGGGATAGGTCTAAGCTGGTGAAGAATCTTTTCCCTGATAATTTCTCAACTTGATCTTCGATAATTGGAAGGGGGTACTTGTCTTTGATTGTCTGGCTGTTTAGTTTCCGATAATCGACGCATAATCTGTAATCTCCGGTTTTCTTCTTCACCAATATAATAGGACTCGAAAATTCTGAAACAGATTCTTGTATTACCTTATTTTCTAAGAGATCATTAATTTTTTCTCGTACTATTTCCTTCTCAGCTAATGACAATCGATATGGCCTGTAGCAAACAGGTTTCTCGGTGTTCAGTTCTATGCTCATTTCCATCTCGCTAGTACAGCCAAGTTCTTTTGTATCAGTAGAAAAACAATCGCTGAATTCTGACAGAATTTTCATTAACTCTTCCTTAACTTTAGCATCCGATGTACCGACTTTTACTCTGTTAAGGTCAATCTTCATCACTACATCATCTCTAATCCTTAATGATTATTTATCATTAAAAGCCTCTTCCATGTGTGATTCTTGATCTTGACACACCAGGCCTCGTACTAACGTTTCTCCGTCATGCAGCATCAAAGGTGATTGAGACTCATTTCGAACTTCGAGTAAGCTAGGACCTCCTCTTATGATGCTTGCGGGCACGAAATATTCTCTCCCTGGATAATGCCTTTTGCTGGACTCAATAAAAATTGTTTCGTCCGGATTGCAATTTGAGTGTATGTGCACCATCATAATATGTTTGGATGGAATAGTAACGTAGCCTTTACATGTTATTTTTATCTTCAAGTTGTCATATTCCGTGGTATTTATTTTCAAGATGTCAATGGGAGTTGACTCTTGTTTCTCTATTTTAAATTCGTTCCCAGTGATAATGAACACGAAGTCAGGATTGTTTATAATCGGTTGACCCAATATTAGATCCATTTTGCCCATCTTGTAGTCAGTTACCACACAATTCGTGTCAAAAATGTGTTGGTCTACTTTCACGGTTGTGTTCACTGAACCCTTGGCATAAACATGACTTCCACCGAATCCCCCTATAACCAACTCACAGGTGTCCATTGGAATATTTAGCTTTTTGTAGAAATCTAAACTCATTACGTTAACCTTGGCCCCTGAATCAAAATATGCTAAAGCTGTAATATTATTTAGTACAACATATTTATAATAAATATCATTTACCTCAGTTATCAAGTTGATTGACTCTTGTTTTTGCTTTGACTCTGATGAAATTGGAGTTGAGTCTGTTTTAAACCAACACCTTTCCGACAAATGACCCATCTTTCCACAGTGTGAGCACACAGGTCTATTATTCATTGTGTTTTTCGGGCATCGCCTAACAGAATGCCCAGGTTCACGGCATAAGAAACAAACAAACGACCTTTTTGTGTCTCTGGTACTCGTTGATTGATGCGCATCTGTGGAGTTCTTGGCTTCTTCATTGACCCTCATATTCGGGAACTGCCCTTGAGTAAGTCTTGGCTTTGAATCGGTCATTACGGACAAGAACTTGGAATATAATTCGCTGGGTGATGTATAGTTTCCTGCTCGAGCCGGAGCCTTCATGTGTTGTGGTAGTCCATCAATAATGCAAGCAACAGCTTTCTGACCTGAAATCTCTAGTCGATTTAGCATGGCTTGCTTACCATAGTAGTACTGAATCATATTTTCAGAAATTAATTTTCGCTTATTGAGCATATCTCGCAAAAGTTCCACGTAGTCTGTCTTCTGTGGGAATGCCTCAAGAAACTGTTTCTTCCATTCATCCCATGTAAACTCGTAGTTTATTAGAGACGAATGCCAAACCTTAGCCATACCAGATAATCTTGATTGCATAAAGTAAGCTTTCATTTCGTTGGTCCAACTGTGTATAGCCGCTAATTGTTCGATTTTGTTAATCCATTGTGATGACTCTATGTCATCTTTTTCAGGATCAAAAATTGGTATGATATCGGCTTTAGCTGTTACATTGCTGAAAATAAACGGAACGGACTCACCCCGTCGTTTTGTTTTTTTGTACCGTCTCGTATGAACTTCGTCATCAGTGCTGCTACTATCGTATTCTTCAGATGATGAACTAGGTTTCCACGGCCGCCAGCGTGTTTTATGCTGATGCGATGCAGCTACATTCGAGCATTCGCCCTGGTCCCGCTTGCGTTTCCTAGTTTTCCTATCGGTGTTGGGCATGTTATCCCACTTCTGAAAATTGTTAAATTACCATTAGTGTGTAGAGGGGTAAGGTCAGGTAATATAACATAGAATAGTCAAAGATTAGTTTTAGATCAGTACTTTATTCGGCAAAAGCTTAATAATTCACATCTTATCTTATTGATTAATACTTTATTTAAGAGCTATTAACTGTTTAATTACATAATTAATTTTTATGCATATATTTTATCGAAATCTGTAAATTACTTAATCATTAATTGATTCAAAATAATAACACTAAACCTCAGTATAAACCAAAAGTAGAACAGCAACATGGCATAATTTTAATAAAGTCAAATAGTTATTACTTATCTGTGTTTGCCCCCTTACTGCTCTGACCACGCTCAGAAATCAATTGCTCCCCACTGCCACCTGCGCGCCTTTTATATCCGTAAACAAACAACTAGCGCTAGGTGGCGCTAGGAGCGAGCGCTCGGAAACAACAGCACGTTTTCGTACTTTTTATAAAAACTGAATAGATAAAAATTACAACTGAACTTTTTTTAAATTGTAAAATTAATATTTAAATTGATTCGATCTAGATTATTTTATACCGTAAAAACAGACAAATCATGATCACATAATTTTAGAGCAAAATTATCATTAATAATGCTATTATAATGAGATAATGAAAGATAAACTATGAATAGTAGTATCAGACTTTTAAGATCAATTATTTTGCCTAAGTATTATGTAGCACTTTATGTAGGCAATTTATGATAAAATCTTGTCATGTTCAGGTTATGTAAGCTCATTTTTATTTGTTGGAAAGCAACGCACGCAGTCTATCATAGTCAGATTTTTGTAGTGACTAACTTATTTTCCATATTTTTGTAAAACGGGACGTTTTTGTGCGCCAGGATGTTCTACGGCATAACGGAACAGAGTAGCAGAACTAGCAGAATAGCTGAAGTCGGAACCGAGTGAACAGCAAAACAAATAACGGGTCACTTTACGTGTGAGTCCGTATGATGACCAACATCAAAATAGCAGTATAATTTATTTGTAAAGAACTACAACTAATGTATTGCAATCTAGCAACGCTAGCAACTAAAAAAGCATAAGTACTTAAGTATAGAAAACAAAACAATGAATACTTAGGTATAGGAATTTTAATACAAAAACATAAAAGAAATAATTACAGATAATCAGCATATAATCAGATACTTAGGTATGTCAGATTTATTAAAAAATAAGCAATCAAAATAAAAATCGTTCCGTATCTGGCAGACGCAGTCGTGAACTCGTGAATTGATTACTAGTGATCGTGAAACAAAATAAACAACATTGAAATCCATTGAAATCAATGATTGAAATGAAGAAGAAATGAATACGAATTAAAATTTTAAAAACATTCAATGAAAGAGATAGAAGTAATGGTGAAACGAGATGGAACATTTTACCTAGGCGACTCTAGAAAATTCACGAATTGGTGGGAAAAATAGGGTTACCATAATATTAATTTAAATTCGCCGTTTAAAAGGCGGTGTTCTAAAATTTATTATTATTAAAATTTTATCAAAATTTTTTCCTAAGTAATAACCAGATAGTATTGAAAACTTTTGAAAATATTACTGTTTGTGCTTGAATAGTAAAAATTTTTACGGATTGTTTCTCCCATTATCTAAAATATGTAGGTACCTATACTTACATGCACTATTTCAGAAAACTCGGAAATGTTAAATTTATGGAAAGTTAATTCATTTAGGACAATTTTTTTAAAATTTATTAACGTATACAAAATAATAGTAGGATACATAATAAATTGAAAATAGCGTACAAGGCAGTGCCCTTATCCCATACAGGGATCTCTTACAGCAGACCCGCAAAAGGATAGTTGAAAGATTGAGGTAAACTTAGTGCACACTAAAAGATTAAAAGGCAATCAAAATATAAGAAAGATAATACAGAAAAAAAATACATACATAAATATTACATTCAAGATTCCTTTCTGTTCGCGAAAAATTTGCTTCTATTTTCAATTTAGCCTAAGTAACAACATAACATTAGATCATGTGAATATCAAAAAGCTAAATTCTTTCTCGAATCGTACAGAAATCATACTGAAATACTATGAGCTTAATAATTATTTAGTTAGAACTACACGGGTATTAGCTTTCACTTATAAAACCCTAATAGTTGGTAAATGCATTTTACTGGCAATACTGAAATCTGATTGGTTGACTTTTTCTCTCTTTCACACAACTGTAAAATGGCGCTTATACGAACTCTTCTGTCTTTGTCTTGTCTGTCATTGGCGCTTCATTTCAATTTTCGAGAACATTCTAACAGAGAATGACGTAGATTGGTCGGATCATAGACTGTTCCAGAGAATACTTGAACTTGATTCGCCAGGCCCGTCGGGTATAAATACGCGAGGAAAGCGCGGCAAGGCATTCAGTTTTGAAAATACAAACAAGCGAAGCGAAGAGAGGAAAAGAGTTTCGGTGGAAACACCAACTACTAAGCAACAAATCTACGGTTACCGAGTGTTTTACTAGTACTTTAAGCAAAAGAAGAAGAAGACAGACAAAATGCCAGCTATTGGAATCGATCTGGGAACCACATACTCCTGCGTTGGAGTTTGGCAACATGGCAACGTGGAGATCATCGCCAACGAGCAAGGCAACAGAACCACACCGTCCTACGTGGCCTTCACAGACACGGAGCGCCTGATAGGCGATGCGGCCAAGAACCAAGTGGCCCTCAACCCCAACAACACCGTGTTCGATGCGAAACGGCTCATCGGTCGCAAGTTCGACGATCCGAAGATTCAACAGGACATGAAGCACTGGCCCTTCAAAGTCGTCAGCGACTGCGGCAAGCCCAAAATCCAAGTAGAGTACAAGGGTGAGAGCAAGAGGTTCGCGCCGGAGGAGATCAGCAGCATGGTGCTGACCAAGATGAAGGAGACCGCCGAGGCCTACCTGGGCACCGGCGTGCGGGACGCCGTCATCACGGTCCCGGCGTACTTCAACGACTCGCAACGACAAGCCACGAAAGACGCCGGCGCCATCGCGGGCCTCAACGTGCTGCGCATCATCAACGAGCCCACGGCCGCCGCGCTGGCGTACGGCCTCGACAAGAACCTCAAGGGCGAGCGCAACGTGCTCATCTTCGACCTGGGAGGCGGCACCTTCGACGTGTCCATCCTGACCATCGACGAGGGCTCGCTGTTCGAGGTGAAGGCCACGGCCGGCGACACGCATCTCGGCGGCGAGGACTTCGACAACCGGCTCGTCAACCATCTCGCGGAGGAGTTCAAGCGCAAGTACAGGAAGGACCTCCGCGGCAACCCTCGCGCCCTGCGCCGCCTGCGCACGGCCGCCGAGCGCGCCAAGCGCACGCTCTCCTCCAGCACGGAGGCCACCATCGAGATCGACGCGCTCTACGAGGGCATGGACTTCTACACCCGCGTGTCCCGCGCGCGCTTCGAGGAACTCAACGCGGACCTGTTCCGCGGGACCCTCGAGCCCGTCGAGAAGGCTCTCCAGGACGCCAAGATGGACAAGAGCTCCATCCACGACGTCGTCCTGGTCGGCGGCTCGACGCGCATCCCCAAGATCCAGAGCATGCTGCAGAACTTCTTCTGCGGCAAGAAGCTCAACCTGTCCATCAACCCCGACGAGGCGGTGGCGTACGGCGCCGCGGTGCAGGCGGCCATCCTGAGCGGCGAGCAACACACCAAGATCCAAGACGTGCTGCTGGTGGACGTCGCCCCGCTGTCGCTCGGCATCGAGACCGCCGGCGGAGTGATGACCAAGATCGTGCAGCGCAACGCCAAGATCCCGTGCAGACAGTCGCAGACGTTCACCACGTACGCGGACAACCAGCCGGCCGTCACCGTGCAGGTGTACGAGGGCGAGCGCGCCATGACGAAGGACAACAACCTGCTCGGCCGCTTCGACCTGACCGGCATCCCGCCGGCGCCGCGCGGCGTGCCGCAGATCGACGTGACGTTCGACCTGGACGCGAACGGCATCCTCAACGTGTCCGCCAAGGAGAGCAGCACCGGGCGCAGCCGGAACATCGTGATCAAGAACGACAAGGGGCGCCTGTCCCCGAGCGAGATCGAGCGGATGGTGGCGGAGGCGGAGCGCTACGCGGAGGAGGACGAGCGGCAGCGCGCGCGAGTGGCGGCGCGCAACCAGCTGGAGGCGTACGCGTTCAACGTGCGGCAAGCGCTGGACGAGGCGGGCGAGCGGCTGAGCGCGGCGGACAGAGACGCGGCGCGGCGCGAGTGCGACGCCGCGCTGCAGTGGCTCGACAACAACACGCTGGCCGAGCGCGACGAGATCGAGCACCGCCTGCAGGAGCTGCAGCGCGCCTGCCAGCCGCTCATGACCAAGCTGCACCAGCAGTCGCAGTCGCAACACACACACCAACAACACCAACCGACCAACTGCCGCCAGGAGCAGCAGCAGCACGCGCAGTACGCGACGCACAACATGGGACCCACCGTCGAGGAAGTCGACTAATATTAACCCTAACAAAATAGAGTAAAATTATGTTCCTATTATTTTCTTTTGTAAAAGACTGATTCTGTAAGTTAAGTAAAATAGTAGGAAATAAGTTAATTTATTTTAATTTTAAATGAGCAAGTGATCAACTGCTGCTGGACTGCATAGTACAAAAATAAAAGAGAAAAAATCTTATTTTGTCGTTTTATTTAATCATTCCCATAGATAAAATTTGAATGCAATAAAATAGAGCTTTCATAAGAGAAATGGCACCGCGATGGGCTTCATGAAGTGATTTATAGATACTTACTACTCTAATTTAGCTAATGGTTAAAAGAGGGCACTTAGAAAACACGAGTTTGTACCATTATGTAATAGGTACAAGGAGTACAAGTAACCGTGTACCTATTGTGTTGAATTTTTTAATATCTTATATATAAAATTCTCATGTCACAGTTGTTACAATACTCCTCCGAAACGGCTCGACCGATTTTTATGAAATTTTATATGCACATTCAGTAGGTCTGAGAATCGG
>DWIY01001446.1:0-10121 GCA_018248615.1 Erynnis brizo brizo
GAAGTGGCGCGTACTAAAGAAAGCTGCGTCGAAGCGCGACCGAGGGTGCGGCGGGCGGAGGGCGGCGGGGGGCGCGGCACACCTGCGGCGGAGCGCCTCTGGCGACGCGGCGAAGCTTCCCGCTGAACTACGCAATAAACGCTCGATAAACTTTCTCATTAGGCGCGCCTAACCGTGTGACCGTAAGCTCGTTTCTGCGTGCACATTTAAATGCAATGCGACGACATCCATGAAGGCAATCCACACTCGTCCGTGTCAGCGACGAGGTGCTGAGCTTTCGTTTCGCACGAGCTTTGCAGTAGCCTGCGCTTGCGCAAATGCGCACTATACTCGTAAGTCGCTCGCGAGCAATTAATTTTGTATTTTTTGTTGTAATTAATTTTGTGCTTATTTATTGAATAATGATAACTTTAACAAGTGGAACTATTTAATAGTTTATGGATAATAAAACATAACCTCTACTTGCGGTCAAAGTTCAAAATTTCTTCTTAAACAGAATAAACAGTTGTTTCTTAAAAAACTTAAAACTTGCAATTTTATTTGAAGAAAGTTCTTTCACATTTTCAGTGCAAACATGGACCCAGCTAATAAATAGATCGTATATCATAATAACTAGGCGAGCGTCTAATTCTCGAAAGCTCTACATTATTTTCTTATCTCTCATATTCCTTGAGCTTATAATAAATAATGTCGTGGTAACATGGTTTACCGGGGAAAATGGTTGCAGTAAGCTTTGATGTAATTCAGGTTCTTTTATTTTCTTATGTTATCTAAAGTGAAAAATACAGAAGTACTACGAATGTAAATAATTTTTGATTTAGTAATTTT
Organism: Erynnis brizo brizo; assembly: GCA_018248615.1. Classification (NCBI taxonomy): domain Eukaryota; kingdom Metazoa; phylum Arthropoda; class Insecta; order Lepidoptera; family Hesperiidae; genus Erynnis; species Erynnis brizo. The sequence continues at coordinate 829 of DWIY01001446.1, forward strand.
CAAGCGTTTCTTTTATTGGTAGATATTTTGGGATATTTTATAATTAAATTATGTAATTATTATTATTAATATTAATAATATCATAAAAATATATTTATATCTGTCGTCTGTCTGTTACATCTGTCGAATTTTGAACATGAGATATTTATTTTACTCTACATTGGATACCATATTATAATATAAGTAGTTTAAGTAGGTAGAAACAGATAAGTTATGGAGTTTTTATTAAACACTTTTTAAATATGCACTTAATTCAAATTGTATGATGTAGAGTTCTAGAACAGTTTGATGTATTCTAATTGTTGGTAGAGTCGGCCTCTAAGCTTCCGATTTGCAGAACGCAGAGCCACCTTAATATAGTATTAACCTAAATTGCTCGACCTAGAGCTCGAGTTAGGACAGCAAATTAGTACTAGGTGTACCAGTTGTAGTTTATCTTTCAGTAGATAGAGTTTTGAAATTAATAAACAGATTAATATTCTTATATGTATAAACTAGTGCTTTAGTGCCTTTGTGCTATATTTTTGTGTTATAATATGTTCCAAAAGTTCGATCTACATATTTATTATTTGTATTGTATCTCATAAATAAATAAATGATAAAAAGATCGTACGTCTATACATAAATTTAAGTTAGAAAAGTTGATAATTATTTAAAACAATGTGGTTCTTTGAAGCTTTTTAAATAAATCAATTAACTGAAAGAAAATGTTTTTTAGTATTAAGGCCTCAAGATAACATAAAGTATGAATAAGCCTTCGTAGCTTCAAGCTGTATTCGTAGCGTCTTAAACGTAGAATACCTACAGTGAAATTAATAGAAAATCTGCAGATAATTCTATAACTTGACAAGATAAAAATGATATGAAAGTGGCTTACGATTTGTTAAAAAATCTAGGCATTTTTAATTATTAGGTATAGCTTTGTAGCTTTAGGCAATACTACATTAGAAAAGAACTCTATTCACTTAAAGTAAAACAATTGAATTCAAGGGCAAAATTATTTTCATTTTATCAGAATTCTAGTCTATTACACGAATAAAATTTATTTTTCTCAGAAGTCATTCCTTAAGTAATGTACTGAACACACTGAACACGTGTCAACTGACCAACTCGTACCAACTCGTAAGTGCTAATCGTTGCCTATTGACACGAGCAACACCAAGAAAGCTACGGTGCCAACTTTGAGCAAAGCTCACTTTACGATAATTTTGAACAACCCCACATAATAGTCATGCAAAAATTATAACAAGCAAAATGCTCTCTTGCATAAGTTACTAGTAGATTAGTTGGGTAGCTAAAGCTTTTAATATCGTTTGCAGTCAACGCAAACTGATGTAAAACTACTTAAGTACACAAAAACGACAGACGTGATAAAATTTAAATGTAAAGAAGTGTGAAGAGCCCTCCCACAGTACAGCAGAGGAGAATATCACTTAGCTGGTCGTAAGGAAAATACAAGGAGTGCGCTAGACCATTCATTAAAATGTAGATACTTGCGCTGAAGATACGTACCTACTGTGTTTAAAAGGTTTTGGAGGGGGAAATCTTTACTCCAGAGGATTTTAGAAATATTTTTATAAGGCCCAAGATAATTACAGCCTAATCTATGAATATAAGCACTGTGAGATCCACAGATACTTATATATATTATATCTGTGGTTACGCTAATGTGAGTGTAATGTGAGAACGCTATTTTTTAATAAATAATATTAAATAAAAATGCAAAGTTTATGGATTGAATAATAAATGGACGTTTGTTACGTTATATTTGATGACTACATAATTATATTTGATGATAACATTTATACTTGAATTAGCATAGAGCTTTTCTTTCTCAATCGGAAATAGAATTTAGTAAACTTAATAATAATTAAAACATATTCGTTTCTCAGTTCGACATTTAGAAATAAAGTCACGGAAATAGCTGATGAAAAAAACAATATTTGTAAATTAATTAAATGCAATAAAGTATTAATATCGCCAGTTAAATCTGATCATACTGTAGCAGCAAACGAGAACACGCACTATCTCCACTATCTTATCTTATCCGTTTCGTTGTTTAATACTTTGATAAGATTATGTTCCTCTCTTGACTTTCGAACTTTCGCTGGTACTCTTAAAATATGATATACGGCGATAGTGACGTAATCATACTATCGCCCACTTGAGTGACATATGACGTCACCATCGCACTCATTTGGGGAGTGTTTACATCTCCAGTAGAAACGGAGAATTTATAGACTACGAATATAATACTGAAAGCATTCTTATATTTCACATTTAAATCCCCTGAAATCGAACTGGATATAGACTTTTTAAAACAACAATGGTATTCGATATCGGTATATTATTCTACTAAAACAATAAATCCCTTCATTGTATACAGTGACGTTGAGTTAGGATTATAATTATATAGTGACGTCACTGTAAGTGGAGTTGTAGACAAATCGCCCACTCGAGACACAAATGACGTCAACGCTTTCATCAGGTGCGCAGCTCTCGATACAAGCTGCGATCGAGGCTCACTCATTTGTAAAGTGACATTTTAACGTTAGTGTAAGTACAGTATAGCTACTTGATTGACGAATTAAATATAAGCAGTAATCATTCATATCGACGATGATTAAAAGGTAGGCATTCTATAAGACTTTAGATAAGTAAGCTCTCTATTCCGCCGGAACCAGTGATGTCATTGTGACTGGAGTTATAGAAAAACTATTGACACGAGCGGCGATACAAACACTTACCAATTTGTCACATTAAAGTGTAACTTCAACATAATTTATATCCCATAACATCATGAGGAACAGGAACAGGGAATCAGGAACAGTAGTTAATTTAAGGTCATAAGGGCGGCGTCAACGTTACATTAGTTATATGCTGCTAGGTTGACAGATAGAGTGACGTCATAGTAACTAGAATTATAGGCAAATCACTTCAGTTACAAATGACGTCAAAGCTTTCATCAGGCGCGCAAGTCTTGACACAAGCGGCGATACAAGCATTCGTCAATTTGTCACTGTGATGTGTAGTTAATCATGTCAGAAAGGAATAAGTATGTTACAAGTAGTTAATAGACATAAGATTTCTTTTGGATTTATAAAGTAGTCAAGAGATATTTTGGTATACATTATTCTTATTCACGTATACAGCTGACGTCACTATTACTTTACTCGCATTTCGAAGACTAATTTGATCAATAAATTGTAAGCTTTGACGCATTGTTCAGGTTTAATAAATTAAATAATCCAGTTAGGTACTATAAAAAAGAAAGCTTTAAATAAATTCTCCGTTCTATGAGATTCAGCTACAGAAACAATAATTACAAATTATGCCAACGCTTTTATCAGGTGTGCAAAACAACGCGAAAGTGGGGATTTTGGCGTTTCATCCCGTTTTGTAATGTTTGCCAACGACTATTGGAATATTTTACTACCTTTAAGAAGAAGGAAGATTTCGCATACTTCTCTACCAGTCGACACTTTGGTAGTTGATAACCGATGAAGGGCACTTCTGTCCCACAGTTAAGATGTAGATACCCTACGTTTGTAGGTTGTAAAAATAATTCACTACATTTGCTTCGTTAAAATTTATAATAATGGCCAATCTTGCCGATATTTTTGTCGTTAAAACTACTATTTTTTTGCTAACGCTGGCAGCGATCGCTGAAATGCCCTCAGGACGTTGGATGCGCGCATGAAATTTAGTTATTACCTACACAGGTCTGCCCTACCTAACTACTGACCGTACCTGAGGTCACTTAATTTACTTATATCGCTCTCAATGTTTACATAACCTGGAAAGTTATGAGTTTTTTTACACGTTTTAATTACGCTCCCCCTGGAAGTATCTATCTATATTTTATAAAAATTTGACACAGTTAAATGAACTATTTACATTAATCTAATGAGTATTTGTTCATGTTTGGCTTGGTTGCTTTATATATAATCTTGTCTGGTCTGATGACGGAGAAAGGCAAACAAAAAAAAATGATATTTTTCAAAAGTTTACAATAAATTTCGAAATAGAGGTAAGTACAGATGGAATTGATTAAGCAGAACGGATGATGGATAAACAAAACCTAGGGTATTTCAAAGTATTTAATCAGAACCATGTTAAGTTCCTTTGGCAGTGAATTTGAAGTGTTGAATAAAACACTATTTAAGTGAAGACAATAGCTCTCCGCGGGCAGCAAGTTGGCTTATTGTGCCACTACAATGGTGGAAGTATGTTTAATTCGAGCTCGAAAGAATTCTTTCTGCGGCGTCGTGGAACGCGAGCCGTCATTTAATTAGGTTTAATAAGAGCTGCCTCCTTTTATACTTGGATTAATATGTGGTTTGGTTTTCTGCAAATTATACTTATAATAAGGGAAATAATTATTTTTTCCACCCAGGCCATTACATTTGCAACCATGCACGTGTGACACACTTCTTATCCAATTCTATCCTATACACATATAGAATTTCTATCTTATTTGAGTTTGGACGCGTGTAACTATTCAGTTGTTGCACTGTTGGAGTGATTACATCTGGTCTCTACATAAAAAGAAAATTCCATTCAGCATCTTCAATCCATGGCTTGTACTCTCGGGGCTAGTATAACAAACAGGTTACTTACTACTCTACAATAAAAGAGTTGCAGCCGCTGCAGGTTTTTCTTTAAGAATAAAATTTAATGCCTTTAGAGCTTGTTTTTGTAAACAGACGCATGCATCAGCTATCAAAATGGTTTATTTATAAAAAGTTTAACACTTTTGTGTAAAAGATACATGAATTTTACAAACAGCAAGTGTTTTATTTTATTTTGCAACTGGTATTCAAAATGAAACTATTGTGATCCAAATCACGTTGGACTTAATAACCGTTATAAGGGTCCTTCCACAATGTACGCAGATTAGTGAACAACATTCTATAACCCTATTTTAAACTGAATTCTTTCTCTAAAACAAACAAAAGTCAACTTATTTCAATCATAGTTTTTAATTAAATTAGGCTTTTATATATCAGGCATTTAACGAGTGTCTAAAAGAATTGTCGATATGTCTATCTGAGTTTGATTACGGGTGCTTTGCTACTCACGACGAACATGACGTGTACGTACATTCCGTTACATGTTAAATTTAAATGTAAATAAATTATAGTCAAATTTCCACTGCTAGTTATTGTAGTAGTCTGCTAGGCGCACGTTTGCCGTCACGTGGGAGTAACACGCGGCTGCAGCACGTGGCGCTAATATACCGGCTTGATAATCAACTATGCACGCCCAACTTGTCATTATGTTCGCAAGAGTTTGTTTTTCACCGATAAGCAGTGGTGAAGTTGGTTCTAAGTCTCCCCTGTTCTGAAGCGAGACTTCCAGGGTCCCTAAAACGGGTTACCTATTTGCTTAAACAAAAATGTTCCAAAAATGGTTGGCTGGTAGTGCACACACCCAGCATAAATGCTGTTTCCCCTTTTCATTTTGTTCGCACGAGTTCGTTCTTCATCAATAAGCATTGGACCAGCGCGTTGAATGTTCCAGGCATCTCCTTGTTTTGTAAGAGCGTGACACAATAATGGATGGCATGTATTCTTGCACCATCGTTTAACCTAAATCAAACATTTTTGGTAGGTAGAGTAACTGGGTAGATGGTTTCTTCAAAATGTTGTAGGCAAGTAAAGGCACTTACCTCCATTTACATATATCGACTCTTCACAGCCAACTTATCAGGTGTGAAACATTTTCTTTCGTATGTATTAAAGTCCGGGATTAATCGTACAAATAGCGAAGTTAGCGTGTATCGCAAACAAAGGCATTCTTTTATTTATTTAATACTTTTTCCGCGGTATTCTGAGATATTTTCGCTCCTGCTAAAGACCTATGACAACTTTACCATTTGTCTATTATGAATTTGAATATGCTTGATGATTAAGAATTTCTGTTATTTAATCTATAACCATCTGTTAGGTACTCACTACAAGATCGGGTCTCCTCTCACAATGATGTAGAAGGATGAAGGATGTAGGCCTGAGACCACCAAGCTAGCCTAAAGCGAGATGGAGGTCTGGTCATACCTTTGAGAACAACAAGGACAACTTACAGACATGTTGGTTTCCTCACGAGGTTTTACTTCACCATTAAAGCAGGTTATATTTAGTTTCATGGTGCGGACATAATCTCTAAGAACGTCCTTGGTCTTTAACCTTCCACTGAGATTCAAACCCGGACTCCTCGAATAAGAGTCGGAATTCTGAACCACTGGTCATCACCGCTGGTCTATAACCTACAGTCACTTATAGCTTAGTGAAATATTGGTGACGGACGCTTGTGGACGGCACCCGTGGTGTTTTACTGGCTATGGCTGGCTATATCAACTAGGCACGTTCAAATTGTCAGCTCTATAATATTTTGTTAGCGAGAATATGATGATTCAGAAGATCGTTACTGATTTATGCCTGTAGATTTGAACCTTTGACGCAAGAAGCCTCCATCTTTCGTCCTAATTACGCAAAATCGGTTGGCTTCCATCCAGACGTTTTGATTTTATCCAGACGGTCCTCTTTCCAATGTTCTTAAAGTGATTTTAAAGATTTTAAGAAAGACAATTTTAATGAAACGAACGCATGGATAAGCGCCTTTATATTGCGTTATAGTCATATCTAGTAGTGTCTACCTCTTAATGAAGCTCTACGGAAACGCCCACGTTATTAACCTTTAACGTTTAATTTATTATTATTAAACTGGCGAGACCATAATTTAAAGATATGAAGAGAATTATTAATATTATGTTGCTACGTAGGTGTATCAGGTTGTACCTGAATCTATAAATACGAGAAGAAAAGGACATGAAAATCGGAATGGGAAAGTTTTACTGATGTCTCAGAAAATACTTAGGATATCTTTGTGTCACTAGGGGTTAGAAAAAATCTTTGAAAACACTTTTCACACTTGTCGCCCCACACTAGGATTCCTTGTGACACATCCAGAAAGGAAACAGAAATTTAAGCTCATTATTATTCAAACTTCTGCTTCACTGAGAATCGAACTCAATAAAAACATCGACTTTTGGTTCAATTCAATTGGTTAAATAGACAATTAATAGTAGTTTCTATATTGAACAGAATAGGTGAATCAACAGTAAAAACTATCGAAATAGAATAAAAGTGATAATATGAAAATACCTTCATGCGTGTAGGTAAGTATAATTGTATATCTTCAGATTCTATAGGGCAGACAAAAAAGTTATTTTCACATTTTGTCAAACAACTTCTTGATTTGTTTGTGATAAAACCAACATAAACTAAAAATTAAATCCTGCGTATTTAATCCCTTAATGAATCTGGACTTCACAAATGTCCCGATTCCAATTAATTTTTTGAATCGATGGCGACGTCAAGATTTACGATTCCGGGAAGATCCAATTTAAATGTAAGAATGGAAGAAATGCAGTCGGGACGGCTGGACAAGTTATATAATTAAGAAATAATTTCGTTAATGCTGTCGCGACTTGTTTGTAAACCTGCGATCCTGTATATGGAAATGATAATTGCGTTGTTATAGCCTTCAAAACTATTCATTTAAACAAAATATTAAATGACCATTAATATTTGTAATAATTGCATTAGTATTGAGTGGTTATTCACAAACGGGAGAGAGTTCTTACCTCTCTGTAGTTACAGGTAGATGAGCTAATAAAAGGATAAACTTTTAAAAGGACTGAGAGTCGAAAGGGTCATCTTAAAGTTTCTCTGGCAACCACACTTCCCCAACGAAAAGGCAAGTCATGAAGAATCTTACGAGTAGGTACTAACACAAGTTATGAAGGCGGTTATAGATACACCCCAGCAAAGTCCAATGCTTTAATTGAAAAACGTAAGTTATAATTAATTAACACAAAAAATGTCAAGATAGATAAAATTCTAAATCCTATTATTGGAAAGGATTTTAAAGATTTCTCATCAGTCTCATTTTCAAGTGGCACTCTAATGATTTATTGGTCAATATACTCGTACGTTTCTATAATGTATTCTATAAAACTGAAAGACCTGAAGCTCTAATAATAATAATCTAATATCTAGTAAATAATAATATCTAGTCAGAAGTAAGGAGTACAAACTAATCATGTCGCATGATGAGACATCCCGTTTGATGGCAAAGTAACTTCGTCAAATAATCGGGCTTGGAGTTGCGATCGAACGAATAAATAGGCGGCTACAAGTTCTGAAGTCGTACAGCAAACAAGATTGTCCAAGCAACTGGGTCAATAAGCTCCGTGGCAGAACATATCTTCTTTACTCACCATAGTCAACAAATATATTGTGTGGAACATTTCAAAGACGCGATAGAAACATTAAAATGTTATTACTTTCTCTTCAAAACTTTTCGAGTGTAAGCAGTTTTATAATTCCGTAACAATTTAGCCGATGGATAAAATTATGCGAGCACGTTTTTGGTAAGTTAAGAGTTTAACAACACAATCTTAGGGTATGTGAATACAAATACTATCGTATTTTATTAGGACGCATTCAAATTTAGGTAATACTTAAAATTTAAAGAAATTTATTCAATTAAACATTGACGGTCATTTTCTTTTCTCTAACTGCACAGCCACGACTCATTCATATAGCGAGTATAGTCTTGCCTTAGTCTTGCGAAATTACATTATTGAAACATGTCAATGAAAAAAATATTGTTATTTTCTTTAAAAAGTCAGAAACTTTCGAACGGGGTGTGTCTAAGGAATATGTCTAGAGTCCCGTCGACAGCTAAAGCCGCTAGTCTAGTCCCGATTTACAACCTTGCTGAGATACGATGAGCTTTATGCGGTGAACCCAATCGCTATTGAGAGCTTATATTATACTACGAAATGCATCACCATTCGTGTGAAATTTCGCAATAGAATAATACCGTTTACAAGTAACGGTAACAAGAAGTTATTAAAGTATCTACAAGTCTTTATGATGACTATGCCTGCGACTTTATGGACGCTAAAGAAATATTAGACAAAGTCAGTAATTTACATCTCGCAAATTATGTGCTTAAAGATATGACTTTGGAGTTTATTGAAATTTAAACGTTCCCTATGTACATAAAATAATTAATGTATTTTTCAATATGGGAGCAGTGACAGAATTGTAATTTATTGTATCAGGCGTCACTTTGCGGAAATCCATTGTTATTCAATTTATATTTCCTTGCAACAATCCGCACACGTGGAAATTGTTTTGGTATGTCCCCACCACCCTCCCTTATCTCTCTGTAGGTATATACCATCACAACTTATTCCAATAGCACACGACACGTGTTTCGCT
>DWIY01001447.1:0-10120 GCA_018248615.1 Erynnis brizo brizo
CGAATCCCAGTGGCACGCACCAATGGCTTTGTAAAAAAGTTATGTGCGCTTTATAAAATTAAATATCACCTGCTGTACGGTGAAAGAAAACATCGTGAAGAAACATGATGAGATGTGAAGTCCACCAACCCGCATTAGGTCAGCGTGGTGGACTATGGCCTACATCCCTCTCATTGTGAGTGGAGACCCGACCCTGCAGTGGGTCATTAATGGGTTATAGAGAGAAGTAGGTAGGTAGGTGGAGAGCTGAGAAGTAAGTAGGTAGAGGGCTGATAGATCAGATAGGCCGGAAGATCAAAAAGCTCATTTTTTTAAATTCATTATAACACCCTACTACCAAGATGAAGGTACTAAAGTATGTCCAAACACTGGACGTATAGGCATTGTTGGCAGGTAGCGACTGAGCTAGTGGACTTCGAAATGCTGATAGATAAGTACTTAGACGAAAGGATCAAGTTAACTCACCGGGTTGTTGATGACGGTCTGGAAGAGCTCGCCACCCTGAATGGAGTGGTCGAGGCGTTGTCTGCCTCCCGGATAGCGCTCCAACAGCAGTGTATGCGTGAACAGCCCACACGTCTGCCGCGGCAGCACCATCACGCCGCGATGACGGAACCCTCGACGCAATCTGTCACCCAACAATAGTCTATTTGAACGAAGTTAATTTAAGTGGCTTACAGTAGGGTGAATCGTCACGCTTGAAAAACGTTATGATAATACGCAATAGAAATATATACGAGTATCTAGACTTTTCTGTTATTCAAAATATTAGAAAAACTTTCATCTAAGGTATTTTGGTAACGTTCTTCCGACAACCACACCTAACCATGACTGCAACTGAAATATAAGACACGCTGATGGATTATAAGCACGACGTTTTGCACGTCTAAGTTCTGTTAATGGTTGAATATTTTTGTACTAAAGGCTGGGCCTGCCACTGAAAATTATTGTAGTGTCTATCATATACGCGCCTTTAAGTAGGTAGTCTCGTTAGTTTTCTACCGCAGGGCTTAACCGATCATATAAGTTAAGCATATTATAATAATGATAAGATTGAATGAAAAACGTCCAACCACAAATACTCGCACACTCTTGCACAAATAGCAGGATTATGATTTTAACAATTTATGTTGCTGCATACTCAGTTAATTTAGGATTTGAAATGCATTGTAACCTCCCAGCAATAAATTGCGTTTACACAACTACCCAAATAAGTTAGTGAAACACAATAATATATTGGCTGCGATAGACAATACATTAGTAGGCACGGGCGGCGGAAACCGCGACTGGCTATTGGACAACGTTCAACAATTAACCCGACCGCGCTCAAATTAGTCTGTACCACACATAATCGTATCTTATCCTGTATATCCGGATTATAACACATTACTATCTGCACCCTGCGGTTACACCTAGGGCTAGGGCATCTTGGATAGTTTATCTCACTAATGGCCCCTTTCAGTAATCAATCTTTGGATCGATCTTTGATTTTGATGTTTGGTTGCCAGGCAACATCTATTACAAAAAGCAATTTAAAAGAGTATTGGCAAACAAGCTGTTTGAATCTCAATCCAAATCTGAAGATCGGTTATTGAAACTAAAAAAAGTAAAAGTAAAAGTTTAAAGTACCTAACGATAAGATAGCTTATTAGCTTAGCTATATATAATTCTAGCAAAGATAATGTCTAGTCATGTATTTATTAGATTTTGATTTCAATGACTGATCATTTCATTTCACAAAAAAGCATTGAAAATAAAGTGAAATGCAGGTTAACGATACAAAAAATAAATAAAAATGCTTAAACGGGGATGGAATGATCACCCCTCATTTCGTACCGTTATAAATATTTAACAACACCGAGTCTGAAAAACGCGCAATATAATCATGATATTGGTAGTAGAACCATTAAAGTTAACCCACTGAAGTTCCTACTACTTAGTACTACTTTCTAACAATACTCGTAATTCGTATCCATGGTTTCCCCGCGAAAAAAATGACCACTGTAGACGTCTCGCCCACGTGCTAGAGGTATTGCAAGTTTAAGTTTCATTATCATATTCAAAAAATGATCCTTAAAAACATTTATATTACACACAAACATAAAACGTTATCTCAACAACCACGAATATATTCTTATGCCGAAAATTCACTCGCTCATGAACAGATGTCGTGTTTACATTAGGCGGTTGAAAAAATAATGTTTTATCACCCCTAAAGTCGATTATCCGTCGTCCACCTGCGACCATGTCGGAGGATCCTGTTTTATTTTTACGCTCGTCAGTCATTCGTGGTAATGATTAATGTAGACAAGATAAAACTTTATAATTCTAGGTTTTCATTTCCACTTTGGAAGTTCGCTCTTTTGTGAATTAGCGTTGATATACGAGTACAATACACGAAGACTACAAAAAAGCAATGATATTCCTTTGCTGCTTTATGTTTAGAATCGAGCACGCAACAGCGCCATCGTGAAATTCACAATCCGCGATTGTTCACTGTAATTGTTCACTGTAGGCCTACAGCCTTCTTATTATGCGATGAGACTGGCTTTGCAATACAGTTCCTAGTGGTTTGCAGAATTACAACGCAACTGTTAGGAACCCTAAAATCTCTTCTTATACATTAATCATAGTTGGAGGGAAGTTATTTAAAGACACCTTTACTTCAGCCGTAGCAAGGTTGTCTGAAGAAAAGAAGTCCCAAGTACTCGTAAATTGCGAAGGTACGATCAGTTTATTGTACCTTCAATAAACTTCGATGATCACTATTCAATACGACTGAACTTACTATTTTTAGGTAGAATGTAATATCTGAGCGATATTTCTGGAAGCAATATTACCTGATGGTATCACGTTACTAGCATGAACTCGGAGTGACTACGAAAGTTATATAATAAACACGCACGTCTATTTAGTACATAATTATAGGAGGAAACGCTTCTTAATAATTCGAGTACATTTATAGATGAGTATTCGTAGACGAACTCAATAAATAATATCTTTATTAATTACGCCGATAGAGCCTAATGGAAGCTAACATTTTGTGTGGAATACAGAGTGGAATATGTAAATTTCTGAGAAAGGCGGTATAAATTATCTTATATAATTATCATACATCTTTACACATATAAGTTTCAAAACAAGTACCTATATTCACTATCATTACAGAGAATCAATAAGAGAGAATTTTGAGCAATTGGTTCAGATTGTCATCGTTACGTAAAGCTTAGCTGAAAGGCTCGGAACTAATACTAAAGTTTCAACCACAAATCCGAATTATCTAGTTAACAATTTGAATAAGCTAATGTCTAGTTTTTAGTATATCTATTATGGTGTGTATATTTTAGAGCCACTAGATTTCTCAAATGAGATCGAAATTTTCATAAATCAAAAGGATGTTTGAATAAAAGTTTAATTCTTTACTCTACTCACGAATAAGTAGCAAATTCAATAGTCATGCAGACATATCTATCAAACCTCATCGGCATACCTCAAGTAGAATCTTAGCTAAGAGGTCGATATATTATATATGTAAATCTATTTAAGTCATCGCTGAGCGATGCGTTTCGAGTAACAACGCCGCAAGTGATTAACGGGAGTTCAGAAACCACAACAAGCCGCTGCTATCCGTTTGATAGACCGTTGCATCACCATCTACTTTAGGTACCTGTCTACTTGTATGACTATTGTGTATATAAATCAAAGATTCAATTTGAAGTCACTGGTTATTGCTATACCAAGAAACACGTAAACCTTCAATGGCAGCGCCACATTCTTCTTTGATACACCAATATACGTCTTCTTCGCATTCGCATTATTGCCATTACATTTTTCCACAACATGGCGAGGTATACAAAACTCCGGTCGGAATTTACAATCGATTTCTGAAAACTATCCGCAAATCCGTGGACCATATATTTTATTACTATTTTTTACATGCAGAACCTAGAAATATGTGCCGCTTGCTGATGCATGTTTCTAAACTAAGTATATGTTAAGCTCAAAGGACTAAAAGCGGACGGCAGGTATTAAGATGTACCTAGTAACCTGAGTTTATGAGAAGATTAACGTTGGTAAATTGCAAAGGATTTCCTTTTTTCACCACGTAGCATACTGCTACGCGTGCTACATCAGATGCTACGAGTATGATAAGATCCAACTAAAATGTGCGCGAAAACATTAATGTTACGAAACAAATTTAAAAACATTTCACAAATATTTTTACCCTGTTCCAGAATCTCTTTACTCTACCTTATCTATACGTCTTGTCTTATCCATGAATCTTCATGAATATACCTACTGCCCAAGTTGAGGTAGTGCCACAACTCTAGTCGTGTTGACAGGAGTTCGGCAACTTCATCAAACCACCACTAACAGAACTATACTGGTGTTCCAATCTTCCTATATGTTTCGCACACGTAGGTACACAATGTTCGAATGCCATGCACATAGCTTGAGACGATCAGTGAGGTACGTACATTGCCCAATTCAAGCGCAGAGTACGCAGTTTGAATCCTGAAACTGATCTTAGCCAAGTTCTATCTCAAACAATGGGGTCAGAGAATGTTTCGTTAGAACTTTTAATTTAATTCACTTTCGAGTGTATTTTACTAATTAGATCTAGATCTGAATAGGGTCCGACTTTGAGATCTACCTGCGAACTAATTGGTTTGAGTTCCAAAAGTTTAAAACACAAATGAGGTACATTTTCATGTTATGATTCAATGTACAATAACATTTCTAACTTATACATAATTTAATGAGTAAATTTATGTAACATCTTATATTATTTCATGCTTTAAGTATTGATTTAATTAGACTACATTATAGAAAATATCACGTCATGACCAAGTGTTCATAAAATAACATGCTCTGATAAATTATGACTGCAATTATTATACATATTCTACGAAGCTGTAATAATTTCACGACACGACAATAACAATGTCATGGCCGAGATCAACGGTCTATTATTCATTTTATAATCTGAAGCAAGTTTGAACGAGGGCATATAATTTTTATATGAATATGACTTCACAAGAGTCGAGATATGTATACCTACGTAAAGCAATTTTGTTTCTACAGAAGTAGTGAATTTAATAGGTTGATACAACCATCGACTGGAAATATATGACCTATCTGTACATTTTTAAAAGTTTTGTATTCTTAGGATTTAGATACCAAACCATAGATTATGATTTACAAGCCAAAGTCGCAAGGCCTTTTGTATTGTGCCGTCGAATGTTCAAAAATGGAAATAAGTCCGCGATCAAAAAGCAATATACAACATACACTATCAAACTCATATTTACAAAGTTAATGGCCGATTAAATAATAAAGTAATCGATTCCGGGGATCTCGTAAAATTTATAGCCGGATAAAAAAAACAACATGAAAAATTCAACTGCCTAAACCATTCTCGCATTTTAATATGTTTTTTGGAGACAATTAAAGTACATACTTTTTAATTAAGCCTGTTTTCGACATGAAGGCAAATTTTGGGTACGGACGGACTAAACTTTAAAGGCCTCGAGAGCAGGTTTCGAGAAAGAACAACAAATTTTTTTTACCTTAATTCAAAAAGCAATTAGATAAACATGAATAAATTTGGCTTTACATATTTCGAGTCCTAAAATTAATCAATTCATAAATTTTTTTCCGTAGAAAGAAACGAACTTTTTTATTTTTTTATTTATTAAAACAATGTCGAGATAGAAAAGCAATTTAATGGTTCTATAGTTTATGATTTTAAATATCCTTTTTTTTACAGTTTTAAGCATATCAAAACTACGTTAATCAGCTGTTACAACTTTACTGTCAAGAGTAAGTCGCGTCAGGCAATTCCAACTAAGTTCATGCCCAAGCCGTTAATTCCGTTTTCGCTCAAACGGCAGCCGATAAGCCAGTTGAAGTCTAAATCTAATATGTCGTAAATAATTCAGGCGTCGACTAATGGAGTTCTGTCAGTGACGTATCACGCGAAAAACTCATGAACTTAAGTAGAACATGTAATTTTAAAAGTACCGAAGCCATTTTTTAGACGTAGGCGCGCTAGAGAATAAAAATATGTAATTTAAAGCCACGATCTACCTTGAAATAGGAATAATGAAAATGAACACCATTTCCGACTCATTCGCGTTGACTATTTTCTGTTATAATGAACGAATAATAATTCAGATTAAAAATATTCAACTCTTTAGGTGCTCATAAATAATATTTTTGCATATTTCATAAACGCCTCTACATATTTCAAATATTGCTTCCTGTTGTATGTACGCTTAGATATTCGGATGTATTTCATCAATACACAGAGTAAATTAATAGGTAACCTATATTTTAGTCTAGAAAACACTTAATGACGCCTTGGTGGAATGTGCCTTGCACAGTAGGCTCAAAAAAATTTAGTATAGTGGCATGACTGCTGGGTCAGCTAATACAGGACATTTAGGTGTCACATCTGTAAACGAAACGAATATTTTTATGTTTTCAGGGTAAGTTTTGAATGAATTTTACATTTTTTATAGAGAGACCAGGCAAACAGGTATACGACCCACTAAGTGATCACAGTCGCCTTTTGACATGGGTATTGGGTAACACCCGTCGTCAGTGTATTGCCAACTCTGAAGGAGAGCTTTCTTTCTTCCCTTTTTGAAGAACTCCTAAATATTCAACCAATAGAAAAGTGTCCAAAACGATACGCACGCGGCAAAAACGTGCATGTAAAACGTGAACATTGGGAAGAATCACGTGTAAACAATATACCGACCTCGCCGGCCTCAAGTGCGGGTACTCCTCAGTGCTGGTGACCTTCACGTCCCACACCTTCCTCCAGGCCTCGTACAGCGGCTCGTGGACGGGATACACCCCCGAGTGATGCGGTGACACCGAGTAGCAAGAGTTGGTCGGTATCCCGTTCTCCAACGCGAACTGCTTGTTCAACATCATCTCGGATTCTAGTAGCGACACGTTGTTGTACAAATGTGGCTGCTGATGGTTCCACATGTGACAAAACCTGCGGACAATACACTCGTTGAAAGCACTATTCACATGTACCGCCCGTAGCAATGCGCTGGAGACTTGTCATATTAACGTCATTATGACATAATCAAGAAACAATAATAGAGCTAGTGAAAATATTTCACGGAAATATCGCATGAACGATTTGCAGGGTTTATATATTTGAAAGAATTTTAATCAAAAGCGTTGCAGTAACTTTGAATTGTTTTAGGGCTAACTCGTGTTTCTCAGTTACTATGTGGGACGAGGTAATATTACAAACCTGACGTAATGCCTGGGTTTGTCAGAAGCCATGATTTAGTAGCATTTCTCAGTGCAAATTATGGTGGAATAAAAAGAGTTACCCTCTTTAACATTGGAAACGTGCTTCTCGTGCAAACGGGACAGTTACTCACAATGAGCCCATTGATAGCGCAGTGGCTTAGAATCCGATCTCTTACTCAAGGGTTCGGGTTCGAATCCCAGTGGACACCAATGACTTCCTTAAGAGTTATGTGAGCTTTATGAAATTCATATCTCGTGCTGTAACAGTGAAGGAAAACACTGTCAGGAAACGTGCATGCCTGAGAGTTCTCCATAGTGTTCGCAAAGACGTGTGTAGTCCACCAAACTGCACTAATACAGCGTGATGGTCTAAGGCTCTAAGGCATCACTCTGATTATGAAGGTAGACCCGACCCTGCAGGGAGTCATTCATGGGTTAAAGACAAGTAAGTACTCACCATGTGAAATGCTCTCTGTTCTTGAGCAGTGCATCGTCCCCCCGGTTCTCGAGCGGCGTGCCGTGGTGGTAGTACTTGGCGCTGAAGCCGAGGTTGAACCTGAAGCCGGGCACCAGCCGCTGCAGCGCCGCCTGCGACGCCAACAGCGCTGACACGTCCTCCTCGTGCAGACGGGTGCCTGGATACAATATCGAAATTGTATAGCGCAGTCTGACATAAAACGGCACTTATTACAATAGGCTTGTGTTCTACGAGTCAATTGAGATACTTTTAATGAACTGTCATAAAAACTATGTACCCCTTGATACATTTTGTATGGCGATCGCACGGGATGACGGATGACGGGTCATAGATTTTTCAAGTCAACTAATAATTTTTCAGATATGTAATTGTGAATGCAGCTTTTTAGCAGGTTTACGTTTTGAAATTTATTGTGAATGATGGAATGTGAATGTGAATTCCCATAATCTAGAAAGAGAGCCTATGGATATATATTATGTGTTTCTCTAGGATTTACATTTAATGAGTTATCTGATGTAAAAAATGAATAGTCTTTTTTCTTTCTCTTTCTTTTTTTTCTATGCTACTGTTTTAAAATTTAGAAATAAAAAAGGCAAGGCAAGTTTATTTGGTTCGGACGGTTCTGAAATAGAAACATGAGATTCTCTAGATTTTGGTCACAAAAATCTACATTTTACCAAGGCTTTATTCGCGTATAAAAGGGAACCGCTGCCTCCGGTACTAAAGCGTTGAGATAGCCCCTACGCTTTACGCTTTAGTACCACCGCGGCGAGGGTGCCTTGTTCTACAGACAACACGTTAACGACCGCTTTGAAGCGCCTTTGCGTTATAAGAGCTTAATATCTTTTCGGCTATTGTATGCTCAGACGTCTGGGACGCCACTTATTGCTCGCGTGTCTGTTGGGAATCCCAACTTGGAACGGATTAGGTACGGCTTACGAAAGTTTTTGCGAGAACATCATGTTGCGTTATTATTAAATAAGCTTCACTGAAACAAAAAGGTTTATTATGTGAATACTTTGCATACCTTATGGCTCGCTGTGGTGTTGGGTTTTAAGTATTTATTATGTTAGCAACAAATGAGGTAAATGTTAGGGTTGCGTATTTTGTTTTTAATAATTCGCTCCAGTGTTTAAGGCAACTGTTACTTTTAACCTGATAATGAATTAACATAATTACCATAAAAAATTAATACCTACATAATGATATATTATTACACCACCAATTTTATCAAAATCAAAACAGTTTTTTTGTTTTCAATGTTATAAGCACTGGTTAATCTCATTAAGTAAAACATAATATCAAGAGCTGTTGATATTATAATGACCAAACATAATTTTTTCAACAGTCATACATAACATAAGCAGATAACGCAGTAGGTAAAGCCGGAATTTATATAAAATGTTATTCACAATTAAATTTTTACGTCAACACAATCAATTATATCCATTTAACAATGAGATGCTAAAAGTTGAAGTGATGATAGCACGGATTATAACAATAATCGTAAAAATATATAACAAAGATACCTACTACGCACGGGTCGTGTGAAGATAACATCGTTTGACCCTTGAGAGAGATAGTTGGGTATGACCCAATAAGAAATAAAGAAAATCACGACAACTTCGCGCGTCAAAGTAAATTCTTTATTATTATACCTACCTATACTTATTCGTAAAAATGTCTTATATCTTGTTGATGTCATATAATATATTTTGTTTTTAAATGATGTTTGTAGTGTAATGATTTCATTTTAAGGTTGTTTCATTAAGGTATTAAATAAACACCTTTTTAGAAGTAAAAAAAGCGTTATTTGTAAAATATAGATAAATACTTACGCGTGTTTACGCAAATACTTGATGGAAAACGTAGTGTTAAAATAGGTAATATTCAATTAATAATAATCAATATCGATGAAGATGTTAGGTACCTTTTCTATATAAATATAGATACTAATCTTTGATACGATTCCCAACACCTGATCGCAGTAATTTTAAAGTCATTTAGACTTTCAAACACCGGCAATTTAGAGTAGCAATCCATTCATTTCAAATCGGTTCAAACATAAATTTAAAAAAATAAACACAAGCAACGTTTAAACAAATAATATTTTCAATACAAAGTGCTTTATGTTTGTGTTGAAATGGGTTAAATAAAGAATGCGAGAATGGAATCGACGCGCTAACGCGGCTAAAAATGATATTTTATAAACGTGTAAGTTTGTTCGTTTATAATAACTAGTGTTCGCCCTGTAGTCGATATTCGACTATAATTTACTAAAATATCTATTTCTATGTACTTCTATGATAATAATTAAAACGAAAGAATTATAAGGTAAGGTACCTGTTGCTGACGGGTTGC
>DWIY01001448.1:0-10118 GCA_018248615.1 Erynnis brizo brizo
AGAACATCTTTCCGCAATTCCTGAGGTATTACAATTCGGTTGCCTCTGAGTAAAATATCGCCATAGAAACAAAGTTCGTTCTCAAACACTTTGTAGCCTTTTATAGTTTCGCTCCAATCCTGTTCATAAACGCCTTTCCTCACTTCCGCAATTTCCTTATCATTTATAGAAGCCTCAGTTATTTGTCGCAATGCGATAGCTTTGGGTCTAGCTTGCTGTACTATCTGGTGAACATCTTCATCGCCTCCTTTCGATTTATTTGTCGTATCTAAAACACATAGTCGTGATAGGGGGTCCGCAATGTTAGTTTTTCCAGGCTTGTAAATAACTGAAAACTTGTAAGACTGCAATCTTAGAACCCATCGTTCAATCCGTGCGCAGGGTTTCGATTTCGGGGTGAATAACACCTCCAAAGGTTTGTGATCCGTTATGAGATCAAACACCTTTCCGAACAGAAATATATTGAAGTGCTCCACAGACCAAACAAGGGCCAGAGCCTCTTTCTCAGTTTGGCTGTATTTACGTTCGCAGTTAACGTTCTATTCCCGTATGCGATTATTCGAGGACCTTTGGCATAAATTTGGACTAGGACTGCCCCGAGCCCAACAGGGCTTGCATCGGCTATGACCTGAGTCTTGTCATGAACATCATAATATCCAAGAGACTGTATACGCGTCAGTGTCGCTTTCAATTCTTTGAAAGCTGTGTCTTGTGCGCTCAACCAGTAAGGACTAATATCGGTATTTTTTCCCAGCTTCTTCCTTAAGAGTTCTTTTAAGGGTTCTGTTTTAGTGGCGAAATTTGGTATCCACTTATTAACATAATTTGTCAATCCGAGGAAACTCTGTAGTTCTTCAATGGTGGCTGGAACTCTAAAGTTAGTAATGCTGTCAATGTACTTTGACAAAGGCCGCACACCTTTGGGGGTCAATTCATGTCCTAAGAAATTAACCGCTTGTACCTTGTAGATACATTTCTCTTCATTTAACCGCATACCACTTTTCTTAATTGTGTCCAATACCTTTTGTAGCCTATGGTCATGTTGTGCTTCACTGTCACCGAATACCAATATGTCGTCGATGAAATTGATGACACCATCACATTTTACTAAAAGATTTTCTAGAGTCTTCTGGAAGACTTCTGGAGCACAACTGACGCCAAACATAAGTCGTTTATATTGGTAAAGTCCTTTGGCTGTAATGAAGGTAGTTATGTATCTACTATCAGGGTGAAGTTCTAATTGATGGAATGCGTCTTTCACGTCCAATTTGCTAAAGTATTTAGCTTTACCAATTTTAGGCAAGAAATGATCCATGCTGGGCAAAGGGTGATTCTCTCGCATAATAGCTGTATTGGCTCGACGCATATCCACGCATAATCTTAAATCACCGTTTTCCTTAAGTATCGGAACCATCGGGGATACCCATTTTGAAGGTCCTTGTACTTCCTCGATTATGTCTCGGTCAAGCAACTGCTGAATCTTATTTTGTACTTTTCCTTCTATAGGAATCGGTATTCGTCTGTACGGTAGTGATACTGGCTTAATAGTGTCATCAATAGGGATTTGTATAAGCACGTCTTTGAGTTTAGGAAATGGCTGCACTGGTTGATCATCAGAAACCTTATTGACTTCGACCCCAATTCTGAGAACACCTAAACTTGTGGCAGTGTCCCTTCCTAACAAATCTCGAGTGCCTCCTGAAATGACATAGACCGTAGCGTTCTCCTTTCGGTTCTTTATGGCGATTGTAGTCTCAAATGCCTCTTTGATATTAAGTGGAATATTGCTTCCGTAAGCGAACAAGATTTTGTTAGGTTTAGGTATTTGGTTTCCAACTTTTGCCCCTTGACTTTTTAAGGTTTCCCAAGTCTCTTTTGTAATCAAATTAACTTTGCAACCCGAGTCTACTAGCATGTTAGTTTTTACGCCACCTAGACTGCATTCGACTGTTGCATCCTCATTGACATTAAAAACATAGTCCACTTCAATCCTTCTTTTCTTATTGTCTTTTGCATTTTGTGAATCATCTCTTACGTATCTCGTATTATTTCTAGGTATTCTTTGTTCTTCGTTCCTTCTTTTCCTAGGTCTCTGTAGAGATTTACAGTATTGTCGGTAATGTCCTATCTTTCCACAATAGAAGCATGTTTTTCCATTAGCCGAGCATGTCTCATCCTCTGTTTGATGTCGGGAACTGCCACATCTTCTACAGGCCTTTCTCGTATAAGCTGATTGTTTATTTTGTGTCGTTCCATCTTTCTTGTTTTTGTTAAATATAGCATTTATTTCTTGGTCTCTCTCTTCTTTATTTCCGTAGTTATGTAATTGGTCATTTACTATTTCTAACGTATTGGCTTCGGTTATGATGTTATCCAGGGTAATGTTATCACCGATGGTTAAGATTTTCTTGCGTAATTCAGAGGAAGTGCATTTTTCTGTGATCTGATCAATAAGATGATCTTCTTTTTTATCAAAATTACATTTATCCGCCTGTTTCCTCAATCTGAGAAGAAATCTTTCAAATTTTTCTTCCTCCTCTTGTTTAATAAGCCGGAATACGTGGCGTTCGTAAACACAGTTTTGCTTAGGGAGAAAGAAGTCATCTAGTTTCTCCACAGCAACCTTGAAAACATCGACTCCAACAGTTGCATATATATGCGCACCCGGTAGATTGTAGTATATCTCTTGCAGACCAGTCCCTCCAAAATGTAATAATGTTGCTCTTTTCTTCTGAGGTGATGTAACTTCGGCAGCGTCTAAATATATTAGCAGTGCCCGCTTCCATTTCTCCCACCTGCCTCCAATGGACGCAGTATCTCCCTCGACATCTAACGCTTGTAAAGGCGGCAATGTGCTGCACATTTCGGGTTTTTTTTTTTTTGGGCAACCTGAAAAGAACGTATACAACTGTTTCAACTGTTCCCAATTTAATGGAGGCTCACAGCCAATTTCCAATTGAATGGGGGTAACTTGTCCATTCTTTTACCGAACTACAACATTACCAAAATTCCCAATTTAATGGAGGTTACTTTTACCAATTTTCCAATTTAATGGAGGTAACTTTGCCTGTTCCTTTGCCCGAACCACAAAATTACCAAATTCCCAATTTAATGGAGGTACTTTTACCAATTTTCCAATTTAATGGAGGTAACTTTGTCTATTCCTTTATTGGACCACAAAATTACCAGTTTACTTTTCCAATTTAATGGAGGCCTATAGCCATACTGAATATATGTTGTCATCACAAAATTGTAGATATCCAAATTGTGGTTTACCTAACAGTACGGCTACTTATGAAATCAAATTTAATTAATAATTTAACTTCCTACCTTCTTCCATATGCGAAACATACTATGCCGTTACTAGGTAACCACATTTCTTATAGTTCAATAGTTTATTAAATAGGTAGGAAACTTATTACTGTGAATACTATTTTTACTTTTATTATTATTATTTTTTGTATCTACTACTTTGCGAAGCAACAAAATTAAATGTTACCTGCCTGCGAACAGCTAACATTCTTTCATTTTTATTTCTTATATTACTAAGAACAAACCTTTACAGGTACCATTCCTATTAATAGGATTGTTATTCTTTCGACTCAAATGCGACTTGAAACCGGTTTGTCCGCTTTACTTGCGCCCGGCAGCGCGCCATTGTTTGTAACTATGGTTCGTGCAAATATGGTCTTTATCTTTCTTTTTTTTTTGAAAGCCATGAAATATTCCTATTATAATTAGAGTTATTGTTTACCTTTATCCTCGTCGCCACTTGTAACACCCACTTATCCTGGATATCACTGGCTCGACAATGTCCTGATATAATCGTACAACTACGTCCACTTTCCGCCTACGGCTCTCGTGACACTGACGTTAGTGACATTATATCAGACACACGAGACAGTGCGGGTAGGAACGTTTCCTCATACACTACATCCCTCCTTTGTTAAATCAATTTAAACAACAAGCATGTTACACAATCATATAATTTTGTTTAACTCAAGATGACATCAATGATTAAAATGTTTACAAACATATGGTTATCAAGTGAACTAATTCCCTCACCTAATTAACAATTTCTAACTCCTCGGGTTGTTCCTCTTGGACTGTTGTCCATTGCCCTTCCACTTTCTTAAGATGGACAACGTTTCTCCTGAATGCTTGTCCCGTTTGGTCGTTTCTAACTATTACATCTCCGAGTTTTGCACTCTCGACTGTATGGGGCGTAGGATTGTATTCGGGGCTGAGGTTATTCGTCTTTTCCATATTTTTTAAGTATACTTTATCACCTTCGTTCAATTTTGTTTCTACAGCTCTCCTCTTCCTATCTCCATATTCCTTCCCTTTTTCCTTTTGAATTTTGTCCCGATCCTTGACATCCATGTCTATCTCTTCATTATCTATTCCGTGCAAAGAAGGAATTTTGTCTTTATTCTGTCGTCTGAAAAATAACTCAGACGGAGACTTACCCATCGTGGAGTGTGGTGTACTATTGTACATTGTCAGGTACTCCCATAAACTTTCCTTCATATTCTTTTTTTCGATGTGGCTAATCTTCAGGCGCTTTAAAATGTCTCTATTTTGTCTTTCCACCTCTCCATTTTGTTGTGGCCAATATGGAATCGTGTTGAAGATTTTGATATTACACTCATCGCAAAATGTTCGAAACTCCTCACTGACAAATTGTCTCCCATTATCTACTGTAATCGAAACCGGATATCCAAGTCTGCTAAAGATCTCTTTAAGTAAATTGATGATTTGAGAGCTGGTGATGGATTTTGTAATCTTCACTTCTTTATAACGACTATAATAGTCGACGATCACGAGCAAGTATTCGTGGTTAGGTAACGGACCTAATAAATCCATAGCCACGTCAATCCTCTTTTCTTATTGTTTTTGCATTTTGTGAATCATCTCTTACGTATCTCGTATTATTTCTAGGTATTCTTTGTTCTTCGTTCCTTCTTTTCCTAGGTCTCTGTAGAGATTTACAGTATTGTCGGTAATGTCCTATCTTTCCACAATAGAAGCATGTTTTTCCATTAGCCGAGCATGTCTCATCCTCTGTTTGATGTCGGGAACTGCCACATCTTCTACAGGCCTTTCTCGTATAAGCTGATTGTTTATTTTGTGTCGTTCCATCTTTCTTGTTTTTGTTAAATATAGCATTTATTTCTTGGTCTCTCTCTTCTTTATTTCCGTAGTTATGTAATTGGTCATTTACTATTTCTAACGTATTGGCTTCGGTTATGATGTTATCCAGGGTAATGTTATCACCGATGGTTAAGATTTTCTTGCGTAATTCAGAGGAAGTGCATTTTTCTGTGATCTGATCAATAAGATGATCTTCTTTTTTATCAAAATTACATTTATCCGCCTGTTTCCTCAATCTGAGAAGAAATCTTTCAAATTTTTCTTCCTCCTCTTGTTTAATAAGCCGGAATACGTGGCGTTCGTAAACACAGTTTTGCTTAGGGAGAAAGAAGTCATCTAGTTTCTCCACAGCAACCTTGAAAACATCGACTCCAACAGTTGCATATATATGCGCACCCGGTAGATTGTAGTATATCTCTTGCAGACCAGTCCCTCCAAAATGTAATAATGTTGCTCTTTTCTTCTGAGGTGATGTAACTTCGGCAGCGTCTAAATATATTAGCAGTGCCCGCTTCCATTTCTCCCACCTGCCTCCAATGGACGCAGTATCTCCCTCGACATCTAACGCTTGTAAAGGCGGCAATGTGCTGCACATTTCGGGTTTTTTTTTTTTTGGGCAACCTGAAAAGAACGTATACAACTGTTTCAACTGTTCCCAATTTAATGGAGGCTCACAGCCAATTTCCAATTGAATGGGGGTAACTTGTCCATTCTTTTACCGAACTACAACATTACCAAAATTCCCAATTTAATGGAGGTTACTTTTACCAATTTTCCAATTTAATGGAGGTAACTTTGCCTGTTCCTTTGCCCGAACCACAAAATTACCAAATTCCCAATTTAATGGAGGTACTTTTACCAATTTTCCAATTTAATGGAGGTAACTTTGTCTATTCCTTTATTGGACCACAAAATTACCAGTTTACTTTTCCAATTTAATGGAGGCCTATAGCCATACTGAATATATGTTGTCATCACAAAATTGTAGATATCCAAATTGTGGTTTACCTAACAGTACGGCTACTTATGAAATCAAATTTAATTAATAATTTAACTTCCTACCTTCTTCCATATGCGAAACATACTATGCCGTTACTAGGTAACCACATTTCTTATAGTTCAATAGTTTATTAAATAGGTAGGAAACTTATTACTGTGAATACTATTTTTACTTTTATTATTATTATTTTTTGTATCTACTACTTTGCGAAGCAACAAAATTAAATGTTACCTGCCTGCGAACAGCTAACATTCTTTCATTTTTATTTCTTATATTACTAAGAACAAACCTTTACAGGTACCATTCCTATTAATAGGATTGTTATTCTTTCGACTCAAATGCGACTTGAAACCGGTTTGTCCGCTTTACTTGCGCCCGGCAGCGCGCCATTGTTTGTAACTATGGTTCGTGCAAATATGGTCTTTATCTTTCTTTTTTTTTTGAAAGCCATGAAATATTCCTATTATAATTAGAGTTATTGTTTACCTTTATCCTCGTCGCCACTTGTAACACCCACTTATCCTGGATATCACTGGCTCGACAATGTCCTGATATAATCGTACAACTACGTCCACCTCCCGCCTACGGCTCCCGTGACACTGACGTTAGTGACATTATATCAGACACACGAGACAGTGCGGGTAGGAACGTTTCCTCATACACTACACCTACCACATGGTAACATGGGGAAGGTAGGTCTCGGGGAGGTGGCCCAGATTACAGGCGGCAGAGAGAGGAACACCGTGGGGTTTTAGTCGGTAGGAGTCCGGCATAACCCTCTGTTGGCCCCAACCCGATACAGGGTATCCATGATGGATTTCCCCACGCAAAAAAGGTAGGTCTTAAGCTAAGAACATATTAAATACAAAAATATTCAGCCGTTAGAAATTGATTGAAAAATTGCTGTAGAACACAAAAGTGAACCATTACTAATATCACAAAAAATGAGAACATATTATTAAGCATTTATATTTTCGCGAAATTTTACTAAATATTTATATCTCTATACATTACCGTCCAAGCAGGCCAATAAATTGCATTGTGTTATAAAATTTAAAAGCTTCATTCGGAAAGACAACTTTATCGACCCTCATTGTCATTTTCCTTAAATTGGCGGCATGTACTTAAATCAGCTATCAGCATCATTGGACCCTGAAAGGCTAAAGACCTTGCATCAAATTGCATTTCATTTAGTTATGTTTTATATGCCATGTAAATGTACCTACACAGAAATAAAAAGTTGCTATCAAATAACCGGTACGATTGACTTCAAACTTTTTTCCCACCCCTAACAAGAGGGGGTTTCATCAGTAATTATGATGAGTAAACTCGGTTTCGAACCCGGACGCCTCGTGTAGAATTCTTAGCCACTGAGCCACAGCTTGATATCGTTGGAAAAAATCGTCGAAAACTTCTAACAAATACGTTTAACAAAAGTAGTGTAATGAACGTGTTTAAGGCGATCTGTGTACTGCTGCAGGTGCGGTGCAATCACAGCTCGGAATGCGGCAGGTGCCAGGACGAGCGTGTTCCCGCAACGACACGCTCAAATCACGTCTATTAACCGCAGGACTATGACCGCCCATAGACCTAGCAACTAGCGTACCTATACCTAATAATCGACATGTTGTACGCACAAATGGTGTGCCTGTTACTGTTACCCACTAATGACTGTAGGGGGTCCTCTCTCACAGTGAGAAGGATGTAGGCTTTAGTATACCACGCCGGCCTAATGCGGGTTGGTGGACTTCACATGCCTTTGGGAATAATTATTTTGTGACCTCTTAGGCGTGCAGTTTTCCTCACGATGTTTTTCTTTACGGTTACAGATGTGACATAAATTTTATAAAAAGCACATAACTTTTTTTAAGAAAGCTATTGTAGCATGCCACTGGGAGCAGACACACACAATACCTATATGACGTGGTTGGTGAGCGAATTCTGCGGGAGTAGACTGCAACGCGTGAATCACAATAGAGTTGAGACACAAAATTTTTATCACACGAAATATTGCGTGTTCTCTCTCTCTCTCATGAACTGTTGCAATGTCACATTTATTTTTAAATTTTTGTACCAAAACTTTTTAATTTGTATACCTGAAAAGGTGAATATGGATTGATCAAAATGCCCTGTAAAACCTTAAATTAACCCATATTCGTGCAAATCAATGATTTTCATTTCATTTCATGATAGCATATTATTCGTTTTTTTCCAACGATATCAACAACATATCGAGCTCGCCTATTTGAAAAAGATGTCATCATGTTCTTCGGATCCCCCGTGTGTAAATTAGAATTAAATGGAAGCAATAAACTGACTGAATTTCTATTTGATGATGCATTCTTCACGTCAAAACATTTATAGGTACGAATTTAAGTTCGTGTGAAGCGCGCATAGCCCCGGTGCTATGAGCGTAAGGGAGCGAAAAACTTAAGCAACGTAAGACGCGGTCAGTTCCTGGATGGGTGACCGCTAGTGGCGAATTATATGCGTGCTTCCGTGTTTCGGCGGGCACTTTACTGACGGTTCCGGCTGCAGTCTGAAAACTTCTGACATAGGTTGGCCTATAGCCCGTTTCTTGGTGAAGAAACTCCACTACTACGATACTTATACGATTACTTTGGCCTGCTGGACTGCAACCGTTTTATGCCCAATGCATTAGATCGGCGTGGTGGAGTATGCTAAAATTCTCCCCCTGTAGTGGGGAGAGATCCGTGCCCAACAGTGGGCCATAAAATGGTTGCAGTCCAGCAGCCCAAGTAATTGTTTTGTTACTATAGGCTATTTACTTATGTAGGTGTGTCGCTTCCTACACATTCTCAACGCTGTGGACAGTGTAATGGCGTAATTCTAGACGACTACGTATATGGTATGGTAAGTAACAAGATTAAAAAGTGCCGCGACAGGTGGCCGCCGTTAGAAAAGCGTTAGCGACCTGCGTAGGCTTTACCGACTGGATGTTAATATTATTTATTCCTTTTCTTCTGTTTTGGTTTAAGGAACCATCCGATTTAAGAAATAAAAGAAAAGTTATGGAATTGTAAATTACCTATTAAATAATAGTTGACTCAGGATTCAGGAATCGTTAGTAATTTCTAGTAATTTTTTTCAGGAATTTTTAAATTTAGTGTTCGAGCCTATTCTTTAAAAAAAAATTACATGAAAGATTTCGTTTGCTTATGTTATACCAATTTAGAAGTGTATTTAGTTCACAGCGAGGGCTTCGTTCTTTCGATACAACATGGGATTGGCCTTTAATTTTGGTGCACCGTCTCAGGACAGCTTATTTTCATATCCTATAGTTGAGGCACATAAAAAATATGAGTATGAATTTATATGCCCAAGACTCATTCACATTGAGCTCAGTTATTATTTATATGTAAAGATAATAGATACCTACCCTATATGTTTTCCAGCGCTATAATTATACTACCTCCATGCTGTGACCATGCTCAATTTTACTAACATTTGTTCGGTACATTTCTCGTGATCTGGTTACAAAGTTTTCCTTTTTACGATTTTATTATATGTGTAGAAGATACTAATAGTTTTATTAGTATTTTATGATTTCCCTAATATTAACAACCGTTACATCATTTGATTTTATTGCAGGAACAAGTTAAAATGTTATCAGCCTCGAGATAAGTGGTTGATTTGATAGTTATTTACTTGAAAGATTCGATAAGCACACGACGTTCGGTAGCCTGCTCACGTATGATCGAAATACTGACAGTTTGTCAATAAAATCTGTGGTCACAGATCACTGACCTGTATAATATGGACTGACGATAAGCCGGGCCATTTTGGCACTGATTGTCTCTGATATATATAATAATAGATATGGGAGTTACGTCAAATTTAGTTCTCTACCCACGCATAACGGCGCTTCAAACAGGAATTATTAAGAGCTGTCATTTCAAAGGGTATCGTCTGTCCAGCGTACTTGTATATATACAGGTCAGTG
>DWIY01001449.1:0-10117 GCA_018248615.1 Erynnis brizo brizo
AATATGTGAAAAAACACCGTTTTTTGTTCAATCAATATTCTCACTATAGTCGAACGAAAAAATACGTGACACGAAGAGAAATAGACTGACTATTTCTCCGAGCTAAGCCGATAATGATGAAAAGTAATATGAAGAATTTTAAATGGAAAATACACAGGAAAACATAGACACACAGACCAGATATTTAAAATCTGATCTATTAAACAGTCATTAAATGGTATTAATTGCCGCTGAATTTTCAGGAAGCAAATTACGCACGCCCACTTAACACAGTGCGAAGTGATAAGTGAAATTAATATGTTTATTAACATATAAAGTCACGTACATTATTTGGAATGTAAATTATGACTTTAAAAACGATGACTCAGTGTTTGCGATCACAGATTCGCATTTGGTGCAAATAGGAGCAAATAGGTGATTAATTAATAAGCATAAGCAAAGTCAATAGCATGACTGACGACTTCGTTTCGTCAAAGTAAGATGAATCGACAATAACCACAAATAATCATTAGATTCATATTTAGTAACGTTCAGAAAGTAATCTGAGGATAGCTGATCGTAAGACATTTCAAGAGATGATCTAGGAGGAGTCATAGAAAACTATCTTAACAACTAAATATCAGGAGTTGAAAGGGATTGCACCGCAGAGCAGAAAATAAGCAAAAATAAGAAAGAGTACAATAAGCTGATGGCCAACAGTGGCACTTATAGAAGAAAAAGAAGATGATCTAGCTAGACGAAGACAACACTTTACTATACAAAGACATCATAAACATAAACATATTATTATACATATTTTATTAAGACTTGTTCTAAGTTGACGCGTCACGACAAAACGATATTTTATTATCAGTTTTAAACAAAATAAAAATAAATGGTGAGCAAAGGGTCCAGGACCGTAATGGCGTGGATTAGGGAAAGCCCACGCGGTATAGCGAAAAGGAAACCTTTTCCGTTCTAGTAGGCATTAGAAAGATAATAACACTACAGCAAGCAAAAATTCCTGTATTTTTAAAGTGAACAAAAACTCTACTATGCTAATTGAAAAAAAAACAACCTTATTACAAAAAAACAGCCAACCCTAAAAATGATTCACTGTTTCTCATCGACGTATTTTACGATAAAATTCCTAACAAAGTTTTTCCAATAACCAATACGCGAAAAACATAAATAATCGTCATAAAACTGACGCATAAACGAGCTACATTGTTTAAAAGTTCCTTAAGAAAAATATAAGGCTTTTTTTGACACATTTCTAAGATTTACTTCTGCATTGTATTGGAGGCAAAAACATTTCTTAAACACAGAAATGTCTGTGGTCTAGTAAGACAAGCAGAATTTGAAATTTGAAATTCTTTCTTTGCTTCGGAGACATCGCTGGTAGAGGTTCGTGTCCGAATACTAGACCTAGAATCACAATAGACCTTTAAGATTTTCGAGTCCGATTTCTGCTAAAGATATTACTAAATTTATTAACCAATCATATTGTTAAGATGTAAGACATTTTTTCATTAATCAAACTACCGTACGGAACTCTTGTTAACCAATCACATTGCATCGAACCTCAATTGCGACCGAACTAAGAAAGTAGATGCCTTGACTTTTTTAACAAATGACTTCGCCTTCTGAAACTTGTGTCCTTATCAATCAGATGCACTAACCACAGCCCTAAGGAAGAACCCAAAGATCTAGCATCTATAACAATCAGCTTCAATTGAGAAAATAATCCAAGCAAATCTGTCAAAAGCGCTCTTGAATTAAAGAAAGAAAATATTGACAGAGTCTAATTACATTTAAACCACTCCATCTAATCTGAGCGTCGGTAATTACACACTCTCACATAAATTGACTCTATTAACGATGCACGGCATGGCACGACGCGGGTCAGTAATAGTCTCGTTAAGATACTGCAACACATTCCATCAAAACAAATAGTAGGATTACTAACTTTAAGATTTAGATTTAAATATTTATTATCGGAAGAATGGAGAGTTCAGATCGTTCAAAAGAAGACAAATCCTTAAACCGGAAGAAATTAAAGTTTTTCTCCTAGTAATGAAGGCGGCCGAAAATTTTTCCCTTGTCAACCACCATGAAAATTCTAAAAATCTCAAACTACTCTTATTTCTTACAAGTTCTATGAAAATAAAACGATGAGTAGAATGACAACGAACTGTGTCAGGGATCTCATGCTATAAATTATGCATTGAAAATTTCTAACGTAATTACTTTTGCATGAAGTGGAGTCGATGATTGCCTGTTTAAAGTCAATGATGTAATTGCGTACCAATTTTGTCGAATCGCCAGAAATCTTCATTCATGTTAAAGTGTTAAGTTATACACGCGTGATATTATTAAATCTATTTTCACGTCATCCGAATCATAAATGGTTTTTATGAAGATGTTGGCTCATGTTTGAGGAACTGTTCGAAATGTGCTGACTCTCTTTTCATTTCCCCATTTTTCAGGCTTCAAATTATGATCTGAATTCCATAGCTTGTACGGTCTGCAATGCCTTACACCCGCTTCACATATTAACATGCAAATAAAAAGTAACGAACCAGTAATAAAAGCGCAAGTGTTTGAATATTGAATGCGCGTACAATTTCTCGCTTGATGTCACCGCTAAAACTGTTTTTCATTTAAGTGCTAATAAAACACTTGTTTAAACATTAATAACATGCTTCATTTTAATACCAGACCCAGTATCGGGTCTTTAAGACCTGTTTGCTTTTAAAGTTGCTAAGTCTGCTGCGAATGAGAACGTGATAGGGCATGAAGCGACAACAATGTCTGTAATGCACTCATTAGTCCAATGCCATTACAAAATTATTTCTTAAGCTAGGACCGAAGTCATTAAAACATTTTATGTACAAATAAGCATTATAGGAATTAATATAACTGTGGTAATAACATGGTTTAAGATGGCTTTGCAAGCAAAACTCTGACGTCAAGATGGACAAATACAGGTGGTATCTTTACGGAAACCATTAAGGCTTTTGATTGAGTTTTCTGAAATCAGGAGGCATACAATTTGCCTCTTAGCTTTTCATGGACGATCCAGATTCACATTTCGCTTTTCATTTACAATTTCATCAAATTGAAAGAATATATTAGCCATATAAATTAATATTCTGATCGATTTTCTAACTCTCTTCTAAATTCTTACGATTTATCGAAAAAAACGACGTTGGCAGAGTCTCCAAAACCATTCTTAATTGGACTCTGTTTCAAATGATTTCTTATACAATTTTACTAGTTTAGCGAGGATGGTAAGCAAATTACTATAGTGCTATTTTATGAAGCCAAAAAAAAAACAATTTCACAAAGTATTAAGATAGGTATATTTTTTGCAAATGTAATAATGTTCTTCGCAACGTTGAACAAGAAATCAATTAAGCATTTATCTTTGGAGGATGATGTCAGTAGAATTCTGCATGAAGACATATGTGCTTGAGTACCTACTTGAACCATGACACATAATATGATCAACAGAAGTTTTCAATTAATATTTTTTCTTCCAAAAGTTTAAGTATCATTGAGGATGACATCTCAAAGTTGAATATGATTTATCCTTCTTGGTTTTTACGGCTACTGCTAAATCCGACAGGAATGTAAGAAACTGCAATTGCTGTCAATAATTAACATTATATAAAATATTCATTTAATATACAGTCTCCGTTCCGTCGCGGGTAAAAAATATAAACATAGAAGCAAATTAAAGAAATGCTAAGAATAAAAACAAAAGAAGTCAGAAAGAAACACAGAAATGGATAAAAAGCAACTGAATACGCTACCACTCACCGGATTTCCTTTTTTCATTCACGAGAACCAGCGACTTGGTCCTCTTAACCCTCAGAGACCGCCTCCTTATGGACCTCATTAAGGCCTCCGGCATTCTCGAGAACCTCGGAGAGTCCACTCTCTTTTCAGGCATGAAGAAATTCTTTACGGCCAACATTTTCACGAATAGAAACAACACGGAAAAAACTTAACAAACAAAATCAAAAATCCATTGTCGATTCAACGGTTCCTTAGCAGTTTTTCTTTGGTTTCACGTTCGCTTGCGGCTAACAAATCATATTGGAAACCGACTATTGTTCCGAATGCTACTTCCGAACCGATCAACTCATTCGCATCGATAACAAATGGATGACGGTTTCCACTAATGAAGTCAGTTATCCAGCTGATTAATCACTTCTTTGAACCGAATCAACATCAAAATCGTCAACACCGATTTCCGTTGCAGTAACACGAGTATTGTATGGTTCCTCTAAAGTCGGTACTATTGTTTCTACCACATCACTATTCAGCGCACGATAAATAAGTGTTATCCTGTCACCATATTTGGTGAGGATGGGCCTCGGCTTCTAGGAGTTGTTCGATATAACTTCGTTGGAGTTCATTATCGCGGAGCGAACGTCGACACGTCCTTCGCCGAACGCGACGGGCGGCTTACTGACTGACTTGACTCCGAGTTATCGTCGGAAAGAGGGGCGTACTTCACCTGGCAAACTAGCGAATTTTTATCTCTCTTATCAGAATTTACTTATTCTGTGTTATGCTCCGAGGTCGAATGGATACCGTTGGTTCGTGAACAAGGTTGGATTGTCGTCTGCGGGTAATGTTTACAAGATGAAGTAAATATTGTTGCTCCGACTCTATAATCTCTATGTTTTTAACATCCACGTCCGAATGATTAAGTGTGTTGAGAAATTTTAATATACAATTTAAACTATATTCTCTCATTAATTAATTGTTAGCTTTCTTAATTATGTTGTATTAGCAAATCAAACATTGTTTTTAATTAATTACGTAACTCTCACTCTAGTAGGACTCTACTAGACAGACTCTACCATAGTGGACTCTACCAGAATTGAGTATTCTATTTCCTATTTTTACGAATAAATAAAGACCTGAAGCTGGTATATTGAAAGCTATATCGTCCATTCGTCTCTATTCACGTAATAAACACTCCGTTTATTTATGCTTCAACCCGAGCGTGACTGCTAGAGTCATCAGCTAATAAATTAATTAGTGGTCCGACGTACGTTATGATTTAATGCTGAATTACATGCGTTTTATTCTCATTGTAGGTATACAAATGAACTTGAATCTTTTAATCTTCTGGAAAATACCTTAGTTATTTTTAAGAAGATCTGCGGAGATGACATTTGACGTCTGTTTTCTTCTAGAAAGGCACTCTTTCTGCTAATATGCTTACCTTCAGACCTTAACGATCTTTTCTTTCTAGCGTACTAATCCTCGTTATCACTTTAAATTCAGATTGTCCATGGCATGCGTGAGTCTTTGGACCAGTTTTCATCTACTGTATCGTACATCTACTGTAGTGTATTGCACTGTGATCAGTCCACACTTAATTTCTTATACATAATGCAATGGACCTCCATAGGTTTAGAAGCCAGTAAGACTCTAAATCCACTAATAATAAAACACAATGTACTCGTACCTCTTTACATAGTATTTCGTCCATTACATCACGATAATCATGCAGAGTCGCTGCAATTTGCAAGTTGACTGCGTTAAGTGCATCACGCGATTAGACCCGACAGTTATGATCGACAATTTTACACCAAGAAACACCAATGCGTAATCTCAGCGTATTGCTGTTTGGCATTGACGTTGCCATAATTTCCTCTTCTTTCTCTTTTGAGACGCATGCAAGTCCTGCGGCCCGCACTAGGTCAGCGTGGTGGAATATTTTTCTTTGGGCTAAAGGGACCACTTATAAGTATTATATTTAAAGTCTGCAGGAAAATAACTAAATAGTTTAAAATATTAATAATAAATATTTTTTCATTCTGTTTTATTTTAAACTATTTAATTGTTTTCCTGCAGACTGTACAAAATTTTGCAGCGAACAATAGAATTTTTGTATATACTTATAAGTGGTCCCTTTAGCCTAAAGAAAAATACTAAATAAAATCAACGTGCAAAAAGGGACCGCGGTCCGTTTTCCGAGTGGTTCCTTTTGATCAACGACTCCTAAGCCCCAAGGCCTACATCCTTTTAAGACCTGACTCTGCAGTGGGTTACTAATGGGTTACTTTAATATAAGTGTTTACGTTAAACCCCTCTTAACAAACACAAGAAGAACAGTCTCGTGCACTTGTATAATATCGTGATACTTATTCGTAACGCCGCCGCCGCTGTAATTTGCAAGTTGATTGCGCTAAGCGCATCACGCGATGAGAGACGACTAGTGCGCGCAAAATGACAATTTTACGTCAAATGTTACTTCACGTCATTGAGAATGAGACCATCTCTGAATAATAATAAAAAAAGTAGCATTTGTGATATACAAAGCTACAGCTAGCTAGCTACACGTAAATAGTCACCGTCGCCTATAAAAAATTACACCAGGAGGCTTACCGACTTTGAAGGAGTGTTCTATGTTTAGAAGAATCCCAAATTAAACACGAAACAAACATACAAACTAAAAACAAAACTTAATACTGTCTTCGCCATAGGGATTAAAAATAAAACAATCGAAATTAAATAGAGTAGCGATATAGTAAATTTCACGATTGACGATTTTACGACATACGACGCTGAAAGAGAATAACTTTACTATAAAAATTCAGCACAAAAAAAATATTACGTACTTTGAGTTAGAAATACAAACGAAATATCGTCTCCGCCACGATAGTCATAATAAAGTCATAATGGAGTCGTTGCAAGAAGACTGCGCTAAGTGCATTGCGCTATTAGAAACCCGACCGACAATTTTACGCTGTCGGTCACAAAATGCGAAATCTCAATAAACTGCTGTCTGGTAATATAATCAGTGATGTTGCAATTCTTGTCTTGGTATATCTACCGGAAAATAACATTCTGCAACATGACTGATCAAAGACTTGAAGTCCAAGGGCTGCAGTCAACACTTAGCAATACTTAGCATTAGGTGACCTGCATGCTCGTTAGCTACTCAAGAAAGAACAATAAAGTAGTCGTGGTTAAAAACTCAGAATTTTTTTATAAGTGCAAAGCCAAGGAATTTTGATAAAAACAAAAATATTGTAGTAAAGGATAACCGTGAGGATAAAATATTAAAATTTAATGTAACACAACATGAAAATGCAAGAAAATAGTGAGTACGAACTAAATATTGTCTCCGCCAAATATTTACCACTCCTGAATTCGCTATAAATATTTTTTGTCTTCCAATGATAGCAACTGCAGTTATAATTATTACAAAAACAAACCACAAACACGGAATTGGTAATCATATTATAACCGAAAGTAAACCAAAATAAATATCCGAAAGAAAACAAATATCATCGATTAAAACAAACAAACTACGCGTCGATAACGATTAATTAACACCGGTTGCAGCCGACGCAGTGGTCATTATTCATTAATGAAAACAAACACTGACGCAATTAATTCATGTACACGTTTACGTTCATTAATTAATACAAAACCGCGCTAATAAATTCACATGAAAATCAAATGTCTTCCCGATTATCGACGTTTAATTTCCTATTTAATTACCGTTGCATTTTGAAAAACTTTTCAAATACAACATTTTAGAGACAACGACAAAAACATTTATTGGTACGAATATGTTTAATTTAACATTTTATAGAGCATTTTTGATCAATCTATATTTACCTTTCCAGGTATACAAATCTAAAAATTTTAACGTAACAATATTTCCCATTAGTATGATTAGAGGAAGTTCAATGAAAATGAATCTATACAGTGGCCAATGTAGTGTTGGTTGCATTTTTTAATTTTTATTAAATCAAAATAAATAAAACTTACCGTTCGAAATCTTGCCTTAAATTTACAAACTAATGCATAAATACTTTTGCTAAAGCACTGTTAGTCTTCGTTACATCTCTGCGCGCGGCCCGAGCTTTATCTTACTCAATAGTACCATTAACCTTGGTATCAAGTTACTGTTTTAATATTTCATGCTTTTACTCCAACAGCGGATCCATCGCTACAGAAATCCGAGTAGCTACCAGTAGTTAGCTAGAAATGTGTTAGCTAATCCTAGCATACCAATTCTTTTCGTTCTATTACTGCGATCATTATTACCATCATCACCGTTATTATCTGCTGTCGTTGATAGACAGTTTTCTATCACCAATAATTTTGACACTTCACTTCTCTATCTCACTGACACTCATCAATCATGACTGATATCTTGTTATGGTCATTAATAGCTATATCTTTTCGCAATTTCAAAATAATTAAGTCGCTCTACATGTTCACACTCAATGATATAATTAACCTTCATACCAAATTACTGTTTGTATATTCCATACTCCTGCAGTTAGTCCATCACTGCAGTAATTGGAGCTGCAAGCGGGCTGCCATCTCCTGAATAATTGATATTGTATTCGCGCACGGTCTCGTCTCCGTCAATAAAACTGCAGCTACGACAGTAACTACGGTAAGTAGTCGTACTTTCGAAGATTGAAAAGTTTTATGAGGATCTTTTGTTGAGGGAAAGCAGATTGTTTTCTATATTTGCGGTTGGATGTGAGTTTTATTCTCCTGTTTCATAATTAAATTTTAGTATTCTAAATCTATATAATTAAAATGAATTGCTGTTCGTTAGTCTCGCCAAAACTAGAGAGCGGCTGGACTAATTTGGCTCATTTTGGGTTAGAAATGTTGGTGTTATAGTAGTAAGTCCAAGGAAGGTTTAAACAGTGAGAAAAACTGCGAAGAACAAAGTAAAAACTTATTAAGTATAAGTATGTATATTTGGCAGACCGAAGTGTGCCAAATATACATACTGCGTATGCACACTTCGTTCTATAATGGAAAATAAATAATATGTTTATCCATATTTCGGTGCTTAACGGCATAATCTTGATATCAAATGACTGCTTCAAAATATTTCATATCTTTGCATCATCTTGCAGTAGATTCATTGCTTGAAAGTGGAGCCGCTAGCAAATTGCCGGCCGCTGAATAATTGATATTGTTTTCGCGCACGTTTTCGTCCACATCAATAAAACTGCATCTACGATAGCACTACGGTAAGTGTTTCGGAAGTGTTACGAGAATTGACAATGAAAGAAAGAAAATAAATTGAAAATGATTGAATGATTGATGATGAAGTATCTTTGTATTGTAAGAAAAGTAGATTGATTTCTGGATTTGATGTGAAATATTTTCTCTTTAATCTTAGTTATGTTTTGTTGGTGTCATAGATCTTTAGGAAATAAACATATTTATTTTCTTTCTTTTAATGTTCAAAGTCAGCAGCATTGAATTTTACTATTCTCAAACAATAGTGTTTCTGCATATCTGCATGTTCGGTAGTATAATTAAACCTTGGTACAAAATGAATGTTTCAATCCTGCAGTTGATTCATTGCTGTAGAAATTGGAGCGGCAAGTTCCCGGCTCCTGAATACTTGATATTGTTTTCCCGCACTCGTCAACGTCAATAAAGCAGCTCCAGTAGTTTCAGTTTCAGCTCGGAAGTTTCGGAGCTTGGAAACTTTTATGAGAGTTGGCCATGAGAAATTGAAATGCAGTATCTCGACGTGCTTATATTGGGAATTTCTAGTATTTTACGTAGAATTTTATGAAAGGATACAATTTTCCAAAAGTATGATAGCTGAACCTGGTAAATAATAAAGCCCTCGAAGTTGGTCTCAATTGCTCCGAACAAGAGAACGCCACATAAATATCCAAACATCCAAACTACCTACAGGGTATTAAAACGTGGAAAACAACAGAAAA
This sequence comes from Erynnis brizo brizo, assembly GCA_018248615.1. Classification (NCBI taxonomy): domain Eukaryota; kingdom Metazoa; phylum Arthropoda; class Insecta; order Lepidoptera; family Hesperiidae; genus Erynnis; species Erynnis brizo. The sequence continues at coordinate 9,732 of DWIY01001449.1, forward strand.
GGTCATAAGAGATTAAGCAGCAATTTTTCCATCTTCAGTAAAACTAAGGAGAAATGAAAAACGAAACAAACAGCGCTCCAGCGCTTATTTCCGCGCTAATCCTCGGAGTCGTGCGGATTGTTATCGCAGCATCGGGCACGATATTGTAGTTCCCATTTTATTTCAACGTCCAGTCTAGAAAGAGCTGTTGTATCTAGCCAGGCTTGTTAAGGCCGTACTCAAACTCCTGGGGTGAAGTTATTTTGTTTATTTTTTGACAAATTTTGACAAGGTGTCGAAATTAATTTACTGCTTTAGGCATAGATGTATTATAGATAGATTGGCTGTCAAATGACAGAGGCGAAACCAAAAATATGCACATCAGGGTGGTGTATTCCGCGCTCAAT
>DWIY01001450.1:0-10116 GCA_018248615.1 Erynnis brizo brizo
GTTTAACGACTGCTATCGTATCGATAACAACCGGCACCGACGGCTTAACGTGCCCTCCGAAGCACGGAAGCGCGTGTAATTCGCCACTAGCGGTCACCCATCCAGGTACTACCGCGTCCGACGTTGCTTAACATTTTCGATCGCTTGCGATCTACTCAAGTACTGGAATTATACTTGCTTCTTCCAAAAGAAGTGTAGTACATATAATAACGTAATAATTTATTGTTCCCCTCTCTCGTTCCAGCGTACGAGGTGGTGAGAAGAACATGCACCTCGCAGCTCCAAATCAACCTGTTCATGGTGGACCACGTCTGCATGATGGAAAGTACAGGCACGGGCCACATGTGTTTCTGTGAAGAGGACATGTGCAACGCCGCCTCAACAGTCGACCTCAAACTCACGCTGGCGGCACTGGTCTTGTTCGCATGTGCATGTTGCAGGTGAAGTAGGACGTAGGAGGCTACGCACGATGCGTCGATCGATTCACGATTCCGATTTCGATTCACCAATCGATAATGACAGCTGTCGCCGTGACAACTGACAGCTGTCAGCCGCTAGTGATGTCGGTAGCGCGCTGTCGATAATCGGTCGGTGTACGGCAGAGCCCTAGAGGTTACATTCTTCGTCCAACGTAGTAACATGTAGTATAGGTGCTTAGTTTTCACGCATAACGTCTGGCCGTGTTCGCTCGGGTTGAGCGTTTTTATATGTAATGTTTAAGGTTTGAATGGTGAATCGGTACTGAATTGCGTGCTTGTCGGAGGCGAACCTCGACTTTTTTCTAACACGACTGTTTTGGTGTGAAAACTAAACGCTTGTTTTTTTCGGCTAAGGCAACATTTCAAGTCCAGCATCTTTGCTCTAAACTATCTGTAATTTAAGAGAGTTATCAGTAAATCATAGTTAGTTAGTTAGTTTCCCGATATCGAAATTTCAAACGTTTAGCGTGTACATAATGCGTGACCATTGTAAGGTGATCCGTTGCGTCGGACAATCTCCTCCGCTGCGCTTTCGAATGGTCCAAATCCGCTGACCAAGTTAAATTTGCTCATAGACGCACTTTAATAGATGTGAGGCACTTTTAGATAGAAAAAAATGGTGATTTAATAATAAAATGAAGAGAACTAGCGAAAAACTGCCGCGTTGTAGTCAGATAATTATGATATAATAGGCGTTAGTTATCAAAAACCGTTGTCTGACGTGATATTATAGATATAATATACAATTCTTGAATAAATTCTTGGCGCGTAAATTACATCACTCTTTGAAGGGGTATAGTGACATCGTGTGACAACAGGGGGGCGAGTTATAGGTATTGAAACGTCAATATTATTGATATTGAAACGTATAGGACAGACTTAGGTAGGCAGTTATTTCTTAATTACAAACTGATTTTAAACTACAAATATGAATTATACAGGCCGTTTGATGACAGTCATTTAGTCAAACCACGTCACGGCAAAATGAGCACAGGCCGCCCTCCGACTGCGGTGGACTGACGAGCTGAAGACGACAGCGAGAAACTGTTGGATTCAGAGCGGCCAGGAGCGGGCGGAGTGGCGTCGATTAGGGGAGGCTCATGTCCAGCAGAGGACTATAAAGACCTGAAAGCAAAAAGAATATGACAGAATGATTACATGTGACAAAGACGGGGGAAGCTTCAAACATGATAGAGTGATGTAATTTATGCATGGCTTACGTGGTCTCATTTTGTTCAGCAATATTCGAGTAATAGAATGGATGGATAAGTAAAAGTAGTGTATTCAGTGATTACCATTTATTTACGTTATTCCCTATCTAATCAAATTGATCCTTGACATTTTAATTAAATGTGTTTTGATAAGGCCTGATTGCCATTTCTAGTTAATATTAATAATAACATTATAAAAACCTGATAAGAACATTATAATAAACTAGTCACACACACACACAGTTGCGGAAAATGTATAGGTAAGCTATTTTTTTCTGACAACACTACAATTAATATCAACGATGAGTTTTTACTGGTTAGATCTTTTTATGGCTATTTAATTTTTGGGTTCGATGTCCAGCAATCTGACATTTGAATGATTGGATTTGTCCATCACATTACAGAGTTAAGGAATATCTATGAGTGTGATTAAGTCTAAAATAAGCATTTGAAGTGTTTTTGGCGGTAGAAACATATTAAAACGTAATCGTTATTTTTCGTTTTCGTTCTTTAAAAAAGTGTATGACAACGCCATCTATTATTTCATCTTGTAAACGCTGACGTAAATTGTATAATCCGTACATTATTTTGGGATGTATTAGTAGGTTATTGTGGCTATTTGGTCATTTAAAACGAATAATTGTTTAAACCTGACTTTGTTTTAATTCTTTTTGTTTATTTTATTTTTACCGACTTCAAAAAAGGAGGTTATTTGGCGCTTACTTCGGCCAAAGAATGGCGATTTAAGGACGTAATGTCGTCAGTGTTTTGGGGACTCATCCGGACAGTACCTACCTAATCTAGATACAGCCTTTTATATTTTTGTTTCTAGTTCTATTATAATTTTTAGTTTTGTTTTGTCGTAATTATATTAGTTTTTATTGTATTTATGTACATAATTCTAAATATAAATCGACCAACCAATCCCGTTAAAAGTAATCGCTGAATACATTATCTTTTTAAGTAAAGTTTGGATTTCAGTAGTAATAAGAATTCTTGTCCTTCTCGTGTACAAAGTACAAAATAATAATAACGCTTGAAATATCTTAAAAGGAACGGGTCATAATAAATTTAAAAATTATTTACAATATTAAAAAATGTTTTTAATTGTTGGTTTTATTGTATTAATGATGTTGAACATACATTTGCATAGATATTGATGGTTATTGTTACGTATTTGGTTTTGTTTTTGCGGATTTCAGCTGACGTCGAGATAAAAAATGTTAAAAGATTAGATTTTGGTAGACAATAAACGTTATAATTACCGTGATTCGTCAGCAACGATTTTTAAAACATTAAAGCAAAAAATGTTTCTTCATTATTTAATTTTTTGAATTTTTAAAATTGAATTATGCATATCATTATTTAACATGTTGGATACAGCTCTAAATTAATTTATAAATACGGTATTTGTTAAAAAATTGAAATATCGATACTTTATTTCGTTAACTGTCGATTAAATTTTAGTGTTGGAACATGACGAACGGCTTATTAATTATTAAATATTATTTAAATTTTGCAATAATATCCTACATATCTAATTTAAATAAAGGTTGTTATTTAATTGTTGTATATTACTTTTAAACATATCATAATATCATGCTCAATTACCAGTTAATTGCGAGTCTTCCAGAAAATAAAAATTATGAATTATTTAATCTAATGTTGAGTTTCACGGTACTGCTATGGCTTTTACATGGTCTGAGTTCGATTCCCAGAGGGGTAGATAATAATATACTTGATGGTAGTATGGATAGTAATGGTTGATGACTGTTAGACCCATTTGAAGCAGTCTTCTGATTATTTGCTTATATCGAATTTTTATCAAATCTATGTAAATGTATGGTATTATAAATATTATAATTGTGTGTGGTTTGTTATACGGGTGTAAAATAGGACGAAAAATAATAATAAATTACGCTAGATTAGTTAGTGGGGCCGCCCGATAGAAGAGACCTCGATTAAATTTTAATACTAGGCAAATTAACACCAAATAATTTAATGTTAAAAGTACTATAGTTACTAATAACTAGTTCGGTTTTATATGAAGCTAATAGACATTAGTGAACGTTAAACATACGTGTTAGGAGAAATATTTATTTATTTAAATTAAGCAATATTTTTGAAATAACGATTGTTCAGTACGTTATTATATTGTATACTTTAAATAACGTAACCAAATAGCAGTAACGTAACGTTGTTATTCGCAACGGTAACGGAAATCGCCTTAATAGGTCTCAACGTCCCAATATGAAAACGTTCAAATTTTAACGTGGTGTCAGTACAGCTTTATAGCCATTTTATGATAAGAATATTGAAGATATATCCCATATATTTACAAGTGCGTAACAAAAATAGAAATAACGAATTACAGACTCGATATCTTATTTATCCTCATGTGTAAATTCAATTTGTTCTGTTTACCAATGAAATTGGCAAAATTTGTCTACTGTTATTTTTACACGCCCTTCTGCTATTTGCCTGTTTACTTATAATTCATTATTTTATTTAATATTCCACTGAAAGTTGCGACATTCATTTAGAATTTCATTTTCATGTATTTTTAAGTATACTCTAGTTATAACCATATATCATTATGAATAGTGATAATGTATTATACAAAATACCATGTATATAGTTAAAAAGATTAGCTTACGATTGTATAATAGTTATATTTCCTACCGGAACCGTGTAACGCTTAGCACAGCTAGTTATGTTACAAATTTATTAATTAATCATTTATAAAAGTTAAATATAGTGGTAAAAATGAATATTTTTAGTCGAGAATTTTGTTTGGATTAGGTTGATGAATTTGACAGTAAAATTGACGTGTAAAAGCGAGGTTTACAATGAATTATTGATAAGTATTGGAAGAATTTCGGGTTGTTCACAAGACTTGAAATATGAGTATCGTTCAACTCATCCATTGCATGTGAAACCTTTTAAAGGAACTTTAAGGTTATGCTCTAGAAGGTTCTAGCATGACACAGCACTGTAGTTGGGCTTCCACCCAGCTTTAGAACTTCGGAATGCTCCAAAATAATCCGAAAACAACTCCATTTAAAATAGCTGTCACTTTATATACATTTCTTTCGTTACATTCAACGTTACCGTTCCTTCAAACACTAGTAGTTACAGCTATTTTGAATTTAAATTATACCTAGAAATGTTATAACGACGCTGTTGATAATACTTAAAATTTAACGTTTTACCTAAATCGCTTTAATTTACACTATAAATAGTACTTTAAGAATGCAATGTAGTGTTGGAATATATTTTCCATTTATATCGGGTGAGTGATCTATTGAGTGTCATTAATTACCTCGTTAATGTAAATATATATTGTAAAAATATATTTCAACACATTTGTTACTATTATAACTACTTCCTTCACTTTCTAATTACTTGCATATCACGCATAGAGAGGATTTTAGCTGTTCTCAGGTTACATAATAGTCAATTAGATTTTTAACACATCTACACAGCTAAGCTCATTTGTATGCCCGCGCGACCGCCGTGGGCAACTGGGCCCAGCGCCCAGTTCTCAAGCATGTACCTATTATTACAATTTAACTTCATATTTTGATGGTGAAAGACATTTCAATACACTTATCATACTTATATAGATGGCAGAATTACTGACACCAACTATGCAGTAACAAGATGTTTGACTTGTTTGTCGGTCGGGGAGATGTCGTTTCCAAAGTTATTCTATTTGAGGCAACCATCTCGGCACCAGCATACAACCTCAACAGATTTCTATATTGTTTGAGGTTTGATGTGGGTTTCCAATGTCTGCAGTGACTACTCAACATAATTAAGCTCAAATATAATGGTGTGTTGAAATGTTTTTGACTTTGTTTCTATAATTCTTGCACTTGTTCTGTTTACACTAACCAGCTGTTAGCTTTGCAAAGTAAAACTTAAAATAAGACCACCAGTTGAGTCGACGGTGTTGAGCTGGGATTTTGGAGACGATCTACCTGACATAACATTCATAATAAAGTATAATTCTTTACTAAGATAAACATATCTACATATTAATATCTCAGTCAGTACTGACTGTCTGACCATTTTATTGTACCGACTCTTTAAAAAAACAGATCAGTAGTCTCCTAAATCCCAGACTTGAACACACTGTGGCCTGTCTGTCAGATTTTCTCATGTAATTCGATGGTCCATAACGATGGCCAAAATTTTAAGAGAATACCATATTAATTATGTGATTTTTCATATATCTTATTAAATTATGATTTTTTTCTATAACGTTTCTGAGAAGTTTAACTTATTTGTTTGAAGGAGTTTGTGTTGTTGTAATACTATTATTTATATTATGTAATGCCATTGGGCAAAATAAACTATTATTTTTATTGTATTATAATGTACAAAAATCAATGTTTCCATAATAATTCTGTGAACGCCTTCATTATCTAAATACCTGATATTAATGTGCTTAATTTAAATATTATAATGTTTGTTCGAAAATACTCTGTTTCGTTATAGAAAAAACGTTCTGAAAACGTATGGTTATTCTCTTAAAACATTCGGCCATCACTCGAAATATGTGCAGTTCTATTTCTAAGCTACTGTGTATCTTAATAACGTATTTATTATGTTCAACGTTGTTTAATATGTTATTTTTTATATCCTCCATATATTTTTGTTTAACATTTATATTATAATTTTATTCTAACATTATTGTTTATAACTGAAAGATACTCCCATACTCCTCACGTCTAACTGAAATGAATAAAATCAAAAATGAAGTCTTCACTTTCTTACCTTATATCTTTATATGTATAGAATTCGCTTGAAATATAATGCTAATTCACCCATATTGAAACATATTTATGTTGCGAATAGTTTTTGTATATCACACAACAGATACATGTATTAAAAATATATTATATAATGTATTAACTATAGGTGTCTTGAGTTGGTGTCGTCTATAATAAGTTCAATTTTTCCATTTTTATTTCAATTCTGTGTTTCTTTCAAAATATCAATGACAAAATCTCGATTTTTCTAAGTATTCACTAATCAGTAACTATTTTCAACTCTTGCGGAGCGCCGAAAAACTAATTTAGATCACCGATCTTTGTTTCCACACGTTTAAATAATATGAATAATCAAATTATTCGAATATTAAACCAAAAATCGTAGCAATATAATATGATACAACGACATTATTATGAAAGACATTAGATGGGTGGATAGCAAGACGAAAAAAACGATAATTATACAATTAAATTTAAAAAGTGTTCAAATTAAAACTGTTTAAATTAACGCTATTGGCAACATGGTAAAATTTTATATTTTTTCAAGGATTTAAATACATAATTTTATTGCAATTGAAAAGATTTTCGAGTTGGTTGGTTGGTTTGTCTCAAACGCAAGTTACAAGAAATAATCCAGCAATTGAATCTAATGTAATCGATGACAAATAGATTAATGTTAATGTTTGGTTGGTGTATTTAGCTTTTTCAAGGCTTAGAACGACTGCTGTTTCAAGCAAAAGGGCAGAGTCATGACCAAATGTAGCAATAAACTACGGTTTATCTAAAATGGAGAAAAATAGTATCCCAATTCTAGTATCCAGCAGTCGTTCTAAAGTTTATAAATTCTATATATCGACTCCCCACTAGAAGCGTTTACACGCACATTGTTTATCAAACAACCGATTGCCTTAACCCAAAGTTACATAACTTAAGCTAACAATAAGCCATAAAATGACATGATGTATAACAAAGCAATATAAATATTAGCAATATATCAAGAAGAACCTCATTTTGTATATTATTAATTAGTAATATTTGTTAGTGAAAGTGTTCAGAATTTATGAATGAAATCTCATATTCAGTAAGCGACGCGTTTCTATGAGATATTATTTTGACCATTAATATGTAGCAAAAAATATTTCATTAAAATAACAAAATGTGATCGTTATTTTATTGATATTTAACATAAAAATATTGTTTGAATACATACCTCACTTATTAGTGATAACTCAAAACGTTTCATACCTAAATATATTATAACGTTTTACAAACGTTATCGTAAAACAACGATAACAATAACAAAACAGTAACGTTAACGTGTCGTTATTGTTATAACTGTAGGTATCGTTTTAAGATATCACTGTTATAACCGTAACGGTTATTAAAAACGGAATACTGGATTGCGGAACGATAACGATGTTATTTAATGTAACGTTGCTGTACGTTATTCTAATAACGGTATCATTTTGAAATATTTTTTGTTATAACGTAGACAGTTACATACTGCTAAATATGAGATTTTTTTTTTAATTGAGTTATTCATATTGAATTAAGTTTAGTTAAAAATAAGAACTGTGCATACATTATATCATTATAAATATACATAGAGAACTTTTAATAACAAAGTGATTTTTCGGGGGCATGTATAATAAGTGAAATGTATAAATATGTTTGCAAATAACATACATGTTGCCCGATTATTTACGAATAAAAATTGGTAGTAATTTTCCATTAAGTATTTCAAGGAGAATATTTTAAAGACATGGGCATACAGATTATTTATTTACGTAAAAGTTTGCGGATTTATTTATTACACAGACCAGACGGATTACGTAACAGAGGAATTAAGAGAACAGTACAGACATGTTTCATTTGAAAAGTATGAATCAAGTAATAAATGTCTTCTCTTAAGGTTATGTTGAGATTGCCGGGAAAAATTAAGGCGTATTTTCGTATCCAGGAGTAGTGCGTCCATTTACAATCTCAGAGAGTGGTTCCTTAGACCGTCGTAATTCGTGGACTGTAGTGATAAATTTAACAATTCTAAAAATCATAAATTAAGTCTTAATTTTGACATGCCTGGGAATAAAAATGATAGAAGCACTTTGTTATTAAACGTTAAAATGTTTTAAGTAAGGTACATACCCATACAACTGGCGGTGAATCGAAAAAACTACAAAAAAATGCTATATCGCTGACAATAAAGATGGATCAGTATTATTTCTCGGTGTCTTCGTGTTTATTTATGTCTGTGTTACCTCAGCAAGTAAAAAATACAGAAATTAATTAGGCAAAAATGTTTTAGGTATTATACATCCATTACGGATCTATTACGGATGTACTCGTATAGTTGAATATTGAATTATACATTCATTACAGATAATATATAATTGAATATTGTTCAAGCTTAGTAACATTTTTATACAATTTGGTTGAATATTTAAATGGAACATGACACTTAAACATTTTTTATTGATCCACAGAGTTAATTATCACCTCTGTAATATGCGCAACGTATGCCTTATAATTTATTTAAATTAAAATAAAAAATATTAGAAGCTATTTTAACACGTAAAATATCTAAAAACGTGATAAATAACGATCATATCAATAACGATCGTTTGGTTTTTATATGTTGTTAACTTTACAAGACGTTTTTAATGAATTTTTTTCGCAATGAAAAAATATTTGTCATGTCTTTGTAATACCTACCAAAAATTAATTCAACAAATTAAAGCTTACGATTTTTTTTCATGAACTAAATGTGTTTTATTATTATTATTTTATGGATAAATTTGTTAAAATAATTTGCTGAGGTAATGTGGATTGTCAGATTTTCTTTTTCAAATATTAAAGTGCCATAAATATAGAGATATTGTTATTATATGTGTTTTATTTATTGCAATTCCTTACTTACATCGAGTCGGGTCTCTCACAGATGGATATAGGCCTTAGTCCACCACGCTGGCCTTGTTGGTGGACTTATATGCCTTTGAAAAAATTATGGACTCGCAGGAATGCAGGTTTCCTACTTCTAGTTAATCTTCACCGTTACAGCAAGTGATATTAACACTGCCTGTCAGTAAGAAAACACACGAGTTAAACAATGGATATGAGTCACATGTGATTCATTGGACAGCGAATGGGTTAACTTTCGAAATGCCCATAGCTAAAAAAATAATTGGAACGTTTCAAGACGTGTCTTTAGTTCAAATCTCAAGGCACATCTTGAGTAATTGGCCGAATTCTTAGATACTACAGGCAAAGTCCTAGTATTACGTATGTTAAAAAATTGGACTAACCATTAAAATAAAGATTACGCTATTGAAAATAAAAAGACGCACATATTAAAAACAATAATTTATTAATTTAAAGCATAATTGGATTTCATTTTATCTTAATTACATTTGCATTGATGTCACAAAAATCATACAGTAACATTAAAATTCACAGATCACTTCAGGTACACTAAATCTTAAACTAATTTGTGATACATTTAAAATTCGTGATGTGACACGGAACAGACTCCCTTTAAATGAAATAGCTTTAAATTTACACCACTAAAGAGTTTTGTAGATGTAGAAAACTTCGATAGCGTGATTCAGGATCGTGTGGCGCCATCTATTGACGAAAGTCAGAAACAAAGTC
>DWIY01001451.1:0-10115 GCA_018248615.1 Erynnis brizo brizo
TTTATTATTATTATTTTCCCAATAATCACAAAGTCAAAACTATTTGATGGCACGTCTGTGACCTACAATAAACATTTTTTTAGAAAAATGGCACGTTGATATGTAAAGGTTCGCCATCCCTGACCTAGGTGATGGTGGAAATTAATTATATAATTATTTCCCCTTCTATTTTCTTTCGTCGAGTTCCTATCATTTCTACAGAATTGCGACTTGCACTTGCATTGGGGTTTCTCACAATCTCGACATACAGGTTCGCTAGTGTTCTCTAAACAGTGGCACAATAACCACAGTATTTAGTCGAAGGGATGGCAACTACGGTCAACCACACGTCTAACAAGTCAGACACAACATGCTCGTGTCTAACGTCGAGTATTACACTCCTTTTCCTTTAGCCTATTATTATTAGCACGCCGGCAACAACAGTAAATAAACCTTAGTTTAAAATTATCACTTGTTTATCGAGGAAATCAGTAACTGCATCGGTAAGTTAGTTTCACATGCATTGAGGTTGTGGTAGACGAGTAAATTTTACGACGGTAACGGTATGGAATTTATAATATGTGATTAATAAGATTCTGTGTTGATCAATTTATATTTATAGTGACTAATTTCCGTGATGACCCTTAAAATTTGAAAGATCCGAAATAAAATATGTATATCAAAATAAACACTAATCTATTTTAGGCAAGAGCACTTTAAAATGTATAAAGTACTGCTCAATTAACTTTAAATCATTTTGGAAAGCACACAAACAAAGCTTACAATCAATACTAAAATTAATAAGACTCAAAAAAGTAAAAAAGTGTTAGAGTATTCGAATAAAAAAATTGTTAAAGGAACAGATGAAAGTAGCGTAATGAAAATTAGAACCGAACGAAGATCCATATCGTATTGAGGTCGCAATTATTTCACACGATTGCTTAAATTTACAACTGAGTGGATTCTAACAATCGTAACGTGTTGATTCTCTTCTGATTACACGGATACCATTCCTAAAATTATATTTAGATTTTAGCATTTCTAATTCATACATACACATTTATAATTCAGGAATTATTTATACGTTCAAAAACGTTACAACAGGACAGAGATAAGGGTGCATCTTAAATTGCTTCTTGAAATTAATTTTGCGTAAAATTAATTAAAGAATATTTTGCAAATCTTCTGCAGATGTTCTGTGCAACAAAGTGATAAAGCAAGTATGCCACCTCACCACCTCACATTTAAGCACGCGTCAAAACAGCAAATGGTCACGCATCTGCCTACCTTATCGAGTACGTCTGCTTAAAGAATTTGCCAATGACAGTCCAACATATGCGTCTGCAAAAAACGAAGGCAGATGTTACTCTTGATCTAAATAAGGTATGTCTAAATATGTTACCAATGACATATAAACCTACGCTACGATGCAGCTTGAGTGGGACAATTTAAGAAATGTACATTATATCCAAGTCATTACTGATGACAAACTGAACAAAAAATATTATAATACCGTTTGTTAAAACATTAAGGACCCAATGGACCCAAACATCTCCTGCTACACCTTTAATTTTTACCATCAACAGCAAAAAATAATTACACGCCATTAATTACGCTGCAGACTAAGGTAAAGTTTAAATTCCAACAAATTCCATGGAATTTCTTCAACGTGGTAAGGGACGTAGATACAATAAAACAAAAAGTTCTGTAGTTCATTGACGAGATGCCTCGCATAAAAATATCCTCGTGTATGCGATCAGGTTCTTCTCGACCGCATTGTTGCAAGGTTATCCACTTGCTAGCGTTTGTCTAGCTTTTTATGCCGACACCGCCATCTGTCTTTGCAACTAAATTGACAAGAAAAGTTATCAATGGTTGCTCATGCAAATGTATGTTTCCGTTGCAGTTGTTTAACCAATAATACCACAAGCTGATTGATTAATGAAATTATTTAATGTTTCGACATTTGCTGTATTAGATTAAACGATTTCGGTCAATCAAAAGTTTAGGGTTGCAATACAAGATACATGCAAATAAATTAAGTCACAATGGTATCAAAGAAATAAATAATGTATATGCATTTTACAACACCAAAAACACAATCGAGTAACTTTGCTATCAACCTATCTAGTTACAATGGTTTCGCAATCTAAGATAGGGTATGTCGTAAACCGCAACGAATCTTGCTCATTGTTTGTCATATGACAACACTTGGAGGCGACTTTCGAATACCACACTCACAGCAAGGGCCCCACAATCAGATTCGTAACTAGTTTTCAATGAAAATGAAGCAAACGTCGTGCATACACTCATACGGCAACTTCTTTATCTACCGCATCTCATAATGGCCCATAATAAATTGTAAATAAACGTAGTGTACGGTTAATACTAAAAACTACTCATACTAAAAACATTATGAAATATCTATTCGTATAATAATGTGCCACATTCGGGAGTCTGGTACAAATTAATAATTAACATAAGGCTTCCCTACATCTCTTATCCTATTCAGATACCACAGCTGAAGTGGTCATGGATGGCACATATTATTACATAATTAGTTTATATAAAAGAATGCAGCCTTAATCCACATGCCCGAACTGACTCTGCTCGACAATTTGGATACCTATCCTTGGGCTTTTATTTTTCTTATGAATATAAAGTTCATTCTTTTACTCGTATCAAAAACCCCTAAAATATACATATTGATTTTGATGTCGATAGCATAGCATAACGTTTTTATTTCATTCAATAATAAAATGTAGAACTTGCAGCGTACAACATTCCACTGCAGCAAAACGTCCGCATCTGGACCGTGATTTTAGATTTGCGCAGGTTTCAGTTTCAAATCGCCCGCGGCTTATTTAATTATGATTTCCAGATTAAGCCTATCTAATGACCGCTTATTAATACGGGAATTCTAATAGTGCAGTACTTGAATCGTTTAAGTATCATAAATAACGGAGATAATATCTTAATTAAGGATTACACTGGATTCAATAACGTAGCGTGGTAGAAAAGCTAGTGGCTTACAGTTTGAAATTCATATTATCAATAAAGTATTTCTTAAGTAAGTCTTATTAAGTTTATTTATAGTAGCCAATGCGCCTTCTTTTAATACACTTAAAACAAATATACTACACACACATGGTGCATTACTCTTTTTTTTCTCAATCACAATACAGGCCTTGGTGTTTTAGAATATTAAGGCAGAACTGAACTGTCAAAGGGCTCAAGATACTAAAAATCAGTATAAAATAACTGCTCTTGCACATAATATGAGTTAGTTTACTGGTTATGTTGATTGTAGTGATACAATACTGTATTGGGGACAAGTGTCAAGTGAACATGAATTGTGTTCATGTCATGCCGAACTAAACCTCAAGGCTCACCGAAGACAGATTATTATGAAGACAAACTATGATACGTGTAGGTTACAAGTTACAATATCAATGTCCACTCTGGCTGATTAATTTTAACATCTCGTTTATAAAATTAATAATACGCAAAGTATCGAAAAAGGTACTACTTATAAGAATATTTAAAGTGATGATACAACACTGGTCGGTAAGAAAAGTTTTTTAATGGCAGTTAAAAAGTAAAGTTATCTTTAAAAATTACACATTTGAAAATACATCTAATCACAATCCGCAAGGGTGCCTAAATTGCTGTTCACTTTAGAGGAAACCTGTGTCTTTTAGGAGAATAATGGGTCGTTTAGTTGGAAGTGTAGTAGATATACGGCACAAATAGGTACCCGATGCCCGATCCTAACATTTTTAGTTTGGAATGAAAATTCTTAACAATGTAATCCTTGCAATAATCTAAATCCTAATAGTATAAGAACCACAGCTTACTAGGAAATATTCAAACGCACAACTACTGAGACGGTAACCACAAAAAGCATTGTTACATCATTGATGTAACAGGAGAATATTACAACAATGTGACATGAATAACGAAAAGCGATACGATGACACGGTGACACAACCTGCATCGACTAAATCTCTACTTCTATTGTATACTAAAACGAACCATCTGCCGCAGGCTAATTTGAATCTTTATGATCCAAACATAAGGTGTCTTTTAAATTAACTGACATGAATGGAGGTGTACCTTACGCGTCGACGAGGACTTCCATTCATGCTTACTATTTGGGAAGAAAAAGATTAATCAAGTCAAGTGAAATCGAAAGTACTAGAGTCAGACGCGTCATTGATACAACAGAGGTGATCTCCGCTAATGCCAAAATGCACAATACAATTGCAATTTTAACAAAAGCGAACGGATAATGTCGTAGAAAGCTTTTTGTTTAAGTTTTTGTTCCGCCATTTACGATACTAAAGTTATGTAAGTTAAAATAAATATTTTCTTTATGAGCAGTGATGTGTGGTATTATTGCCAATACTTTTATGCAATAAAAGACTTGTTACATCGCACAGGTTTTCATTATGTTGAAATTCATTAAGTAAAGAACTTGAACAAATTTTTATCGCGTTAATACGACAAATAGATAATTATAAATTGAAGAAGTCTTTGTGGAAAGCGAACCTTACTTGACCTGAAGATGGATTATGAAAAAGTTTAGTCTTGCACGTTTATCACACAGGTGAAATCTACTGCACCGAAAGTTTGGGTAATACGTACGTAGAATAACTACGACGGTTTCTTAAAGAAAAATCACGCAGTCACACTTTCATCACAAAGGCCCAACAAACGTTAAGCGTAAAAATATTCTACTTAACAAGCCCTCTAACACATGTTTCATTATTTACGCTTTCAAATGTCGCATTTGGGACATCGACAACGATGATCTTATAAGAATCTCTTAAATTACGAGTATAGTTTAAATAAGAAAAGTAAGAAACGAACGTCAATGAAATGGGTATATCCAAATTATCTAATCTTAAGCATGATAAACTGTCATAAAATTGTATGTGGACGCGCTGCTATTCCTGAAGAATAAGAAACATGAACATGCTTAGGGGTGAGCTATGATACAACTGCACAGTACAATGACAATAAGAAATATAATAAAAGTAAGTCAACAAAGGAAATATTATAAGATAGGGTGAGCCAAGGGATAATGTGCTGGAATTATAAACATAATTATATCCTTTCCTTCGCTAGGAAATTTCGGGTGGAAGATGATTTGTGGTCGATATGCTCCACCAAAAACCGTAGATAGTTGTAACATTGCCTTTTCAATAGGTAAAACATACGAACTTTCTTGTGTATAGCAGTCTATAAGAGTCACAACACACACATAATCGAACAACCTGTAATGTCCCTACCATAATAAACCCTTTGTCTTCACATTTGTGACAGACGAGATAAAGTCGGTTCATGACAATAAAACGTATAAGTATCCAAAGATAATGTTAACAAAAGATGGAGTGAGCTAGTGGACAATATACAGGCCCTATAATAACCCTATTTACGGCGGCTATCGCTATCTCCCCAGAGGCGGATTGTTCGGTCTATCCGCTTTCCTTCGCTCGGGAACTATCTCGGATCGAAGATGATTTATGGTTAATGCGCTAGACCACATAGCGTAGACAGTTGCCATACGAGTTGACTGTTGCAGGATCAGCATAAAAAACAGAAACAAATAAAATACGAGTTGTAAATGATACAAATAATGGTAAGCTAAGTACTAGTATATACTACTGCACACACTTTTTGGATCAAAAAAGCGGCAAAGGAAGATGCAGGAAACATAACTTAATCATAACATGATGTAGTGTAGACAACAATCCAAGCTCAATAAGAAGCAAAGTTTTCAGTGAGCTTGTAATTGGGTATGTTGCTACTACTGAGTAAACTAATGAAATCCCTCTCTGTAACATAATTTCATAAAATCTCAATGTCCATAAATATCCTCAAGTCTTGCAATACTACAACACGTCCTATTAGATCTTGTTATGGCTGTCAGGATACGTGATGATTAAAGCCCATGACACGTTAAATCTAACGGATGATTAAGTTTAACTGTGATTTGTTACGCTCAGAACACTCCAATGGTCTTTAGACATGGAATGTTCTCGTACGGACGAAGTCGTATTATTTATCAGGGAACTGTATGACCATAAAATTGTTCCTGTCATTAATATTCATTTTTTTTTATTACTTTGAATACATTACACCTGTATTGTTTCCTCGTCGGCTTTCCTCGTGGCTTGCCACACAATTCGTAGGACCAGTAGGTAATAGAATGGAATGGAAGGACGATGGCAGAAGCCGTCCTTTGGCGACCTCCGTAGGTCGCCATTCGGAACACATCTTGGCAGAAATAGAAATAGATGGTACAGGTCACTCAGAGAACAAAGGGATTGAAGACATGAAAGAAGGCAGCAGAGAGCCGTTTTTAAAAGAGACGGAGGTACAGGCGTTGATTAAGACGGCAATGTCCAGGACATGTCCATAGGACATGGAGACATGTACAAATGGATGATTGGTTGATTATACTATAGCAAGCAGAAAAGGGCATCGGGGTCCTTTTTATATGTGCAGTTGCAGTATTATGCAGTTAAAATATTACCAAAATACATATTAATTGAATACCAGTTAGCAAAATGAACTATATGAATATCGAGCATGTAGTTATCATTACAAACGTTTGTATTAACAGTAGCGCATGTAACAATCATATTACATTGATTGTTATACATTAAGCGGTAATTTCATGATAAACCATACTCATTTACCATTTGATTTAATGCCGGCAGATGTAATATATGGTAATGACCCTAAATCAGTGCTAAACATAACTATTATCGTTCCTACGCGTTGTACGCCCTAGCAATAACCATACGCAACAACCTTGTTGGCTATCACTTAAGGGAGTCGCTATACTTGTCGATACCTAATATGTCGAGAAAAAACTTGGAAGTCAATGGTGGAGCAATAAGGCATAAGATGTCGGGTAACCATAGATGGACATCACAAAATTGAATACCTATAACGAAATTCCAACTGCTACAATTATACCATTTAAGGCGGTTCAATATTTAGTACACATAATAATAATTTGTGTTGTATGTTATAAAATTAATGACTCAACAAATTTTAAGGTTCCATTTAACATGTGTCATTGACACACATACAAACAAGACCAATTTGATTTTTCAATTTCTGCATTACTAAAGTTCAAAGCTAGGACTCTTTGGATAATGCACACACACACAGCATCAAGCAATACCTCCTTACTAACAAGATGTAGGTACGTAGGTTTCAATCTTTAGATTGAAATACAATTAGATTTGACAGTTTAGCATCGGCAAGTGAAGAAACTCCCTCACGGTACCCAAAAATCCTCTAATAGTCATTCACGAACAAAAAGAAGTCAAATTGGAGGTGAATATAATATGCCGTTGGTAGGCGTAACAATCGAACTGTGATTGCATGCATTTTACCACACACGCCCACTAAAATGGTACTTAACTCTGATATATCACTTGCCTTTTATCGTCGTGTCGATCGTAAATAGCTGTCAGCGGCAAATATAGTAATTGACAAAACAAAACGTGGCAATTGAATCTAAATAAAACAGATTCATAAAGTTACAAATTAAATTTTTAAAAAATCTCTCACTACACCATTGCAGTGAGATTGCACCATTGCACCACTACACCATATATTTCTAATACTATGGCTTGAAATCCACAAAATTTTTTAAAAAATTAGGTCCGATGATGTGATAACAGAGTAGGAAGAATATAGACACAGAAATATTCTGAATGGCATGCAGCAATACCATCAAAATTAAGTATAATTATAAGATTTTTTAATAATCCTAGAGTTCTTTAAAACGTTATATATTAAGGAAGTGATTAATCAGGCTTTACGAGCGAATCCGATCGTGCCGTGAATGAAAGTCGATCAGAAATAGACTGCTTTAAATATGCGGAAGATATAAAACATTGTTTGTGACTAGATGCGACGTTACAGGCGCCATCCCTGCATTTTTATGTTAAAACAGAAGCAATAGAAATAGATTAAAGTACAGAAACTTGAGGGCGAAATTACTGCTAACCTTAGACTATCAACACTTGCACAGTCGACTATGTAATGACGCACTCAATTAAAATTGTGGTTATGTCACGCAACATCTTAAGTCTCAAGTCATCTTAAGATAAGGTAATGCTATGAATTTGAATAAGCTATAAGTTATTAAATTATCTCATAAGATATTAGATGTTTGAACTGGTCTTACTGCTTCCAATTGTGAGATCCAACAAAGTGTATTATTTAGTAGATTTTCTGCGACGCGTTTAGGGGAATCTTCTGATTTTGAATGTGTCAAAATTTAAAATAGTAAAATGAAATAGGTATCATGAAACTTTTACGGGTGTTAAAAAAACTAAGGCATAGCAATGCGGAAGATATAAAACAGACTGCGCTTGTCTAAAAGTGGTGCAATAACGCCCACGCAATGGCGCCTCAATAAATATAGCTGGTGTTGATTGCACGTAAATCTTCATAGTTAAATTGACCAAATTGTTATTTATACCTCTATCTGCCTTCTCAAACGTACGAAATCAAGAACCAAGGAAATGGTTCTCGGTAAAATAGTCACAGCTTAGATAGGGAACTTACAAGTTACACTTATAGTTTACTGTGTGTGTAATACCGACGTTACATATTTTGTTTAGTTATTGGTTTAAGACCAGAATGCAAATGTTAAATTTTTCTATACACTCAAAACTCTTTGAATCAATCAAATATAAATGTAGGTATACTCGCGTAGAAATCGGATCTTTTGTAGTTCGATAATCGATACCTATAATCCCAACTACGTCATAAAATCTCAATAGATTCGTTCCACTTATGTATGGAAGCTATAAACAACGCAATATGATTCACCTAACTTAGTTACTTATCACCGTATCCGTTGAAACTAGAACACTGCATCTATTAAATATATTCGTTTCGGTTATCCAACAAACGTGTGAGGAATTAGGTTTCGCGGACGATAATCCAATTTAAAGATCAAGACAATATGGTCATACCAGAAGCAATGAGTTTTATAAGCAATAAGGTAACCAAGGATAAATTAATAAAGAAATCAGTATCACTATCGTATTACGTACATTTTGGGGTATTAAACAGGACAGGCATGATCAACTTACTTGACATCCATATTATTATACTCTAAGCCAAACTCGGCTAACACTCTTGTTTGTGCAAACTAGTATAGTCAAAAATCGGCAATGGCTTATGTTTCCCTGCTGCTTTCCCATTCTCGATACAAAATTACAAACTCTAGCAACAACATCACATACTTATATTCTAATGTAATCATTTCGCAACATATCTAATATATCTATCGTAAATAGGTAACAAAACGCTTCCTTGAAACCTCAGAAACCTAATATAATTGTAACTTCAATTAAAATTTCCTTTGACGTTTGATTGACAATCGTGTTTAGGAATATAAATTGGCCATATCCAATATTATGGTGTAGGGCTGACATACCAGAAATTTAAATCTTGCTTGTATTCTTGCAATAATGTATTGTGATGATTTTATGATAACCAACTCGCGTCGCTTTATTAAGCGTCAATAGAAATTTCATAAATAACTATCAAAGGATTTCTATTTCAAAGGATAGTCGGCTTTGTTCTGTTATTATTTTGTAATTAAATCACCGCCATTGTCTGAAAGTGACAGTTTTCATACTATATGACACCCGACCACGTGGTGTGGTTGTTGTGTGGTTGCCGTCGTGGTGTGGTTGTGATACGTCTATTAAGACTCTTATATTCTTTCACTACACGTTCATCATATTTTATTTCACCACGATAAAAAGTTGCAATTCAGTTTTATTTCAACCCTGCTGTAATCCCTTCTCAGCGTCAAACTGAGAAATTCGATTAGACCGACCGTAACAAAGCGACGGTATAATTATTTACTGGATAATTTATCAATATGAAACATGCCCTTATGTTTAATCTCATTAATTTTAGCTAAAAATACTATTATTAAGGTTTCTTAAGTAACCAGCAAAGGAACGAAACAGAAGTTCGTGACATGAAAGAAGTTTAAGATGTACTAATGCGTGGAAATGCCGCCAGCGTCTTGGGGACTATGCCTCACATGGGCACGTTACAAGAATTATTTTTATTGTAAGTGA
>DWIY01001452.1:0-10114 GCA_018248615.1 Erynnis brizo brizo
CTCTTCTGTCCAATTCATTCATTACCATTTCCCATACTGGGTGACTCCTTGATGGACAGTTGTGGGCATTGCCGTTGCATTTATGTGGCATTCTGAAATATAATGTATAAGGCCAGATAGGTACCCTGCCCAGTGGAGCTGTAATGGAAGCATCATATACAAAGTATTGATCGGCCATCATTTCGAATTGTTTATTTCCCCCGACACGCAAGTAAGGTGCTCGAACTCCAATGATTGAGGCATCAGTAATGTTTGCAAAACGTTCCACGATTAAACGCGCACCAGCCATTTCGGCTAACCAATCATCATAACTTCCTCCTGACCAATATAATGGATCATCTTTGTGTGTGATGGAAAATACTGCAATTTCGTGTCCTTTACGGTGTAATTCTTGAACGGCAGCGTAGTTGGTATATTTGTGAGATACGAAAAATGTACCGCGAATTTGACAACCGTTTGGATTATGGCGATTACCATTGAAGATTTGATCGTAAAGATCAATGTTGTCTACGTTAACAGCGCCGTTAAAGGTTATGGTAATCATCTGAGGAACTTGGTTAGGTTCTATGCCACCAGGAATCCTAGTTCCATCAGCGGAGCAGAAGCAATCAGGTAATGTACACTGGTTGGGGTCGCAGTCGGGCGCTCTGTTCGGATCTACGTCAACAGCTGCAATGAAAAAGTAAGTTTAATATAGGGTACCTATTGGTACAATATTTTACTAAAAATCTATTTTAGTATCGTTCGATATTTTATTTGATAGCATTTTTCGATATTCTTTATAGTTTCGGGTTTCCCCATCCACGTACACTTGAAAAATTCAACCTGTATTTAACAAGTATTTGACTCTGAAATTAGTCTGAATTTGAATCTAAAATTATTAATTATCTGTAAATATTCTTCTTGTTTTCAAAGTAGGTACCTATAATCAGATAAATCGAAATAATAGTTCTGGCATTGACCTCTATACATATATACAAGTACGCAGTGAGTTCTGGTAATCTATATCTTCTATTCTTATCTATATAAGTAATAAAAATAAATCGCTGTTCGTTATGTTTTGCAGAACGAAATGTGCCAGGACAGTAAGTTCATATATATCAGTCAGCAACCCATTAATGACCCATTACAGGGTCGGATATCCTCTCACAATGAGAGGGATGTAGGCCTTAGTCCACCACGCTGCCCTACTGCGGATTGGTGGACTTCACATACCTTTGAGAACATTTTTCTCTCTCTCAGGTATGCAGGTTTCCTCACGATGTTTTCCTTCACCGTAACAGCAGGTTATATTTCATTTTATATAGCGCACATAACTTTTTTACAAAGTCATTGGAGCGTGCCACTGGGATTCGAACCCGGACCCCTCGATTCCAGGTCGAATTCTAAGCCACTGGGCTATCATCGCTTATGAATACTTAATTTATACAAATTAACTATTTAAGCATAATTTATACAAAAAATTAACTAAACTAGTCTACAACATTAACAGCCCAGGTTTATTTTCGCTTTTGTTTTTTTTTACTTACTGCAGGCATTTTCGTCTGATTCATCTTTGCAGTCTGGCTTTCCGTTACAGAATAATTCTTTTTCTATGCAGTCTCCGCTTCCACAAGCCAATTTACCTTCTGGACAAATTGGCTCATCTGTCTTCAATATGGGTAAGATTTTCCTGGGCTCTGAAAAACAATAAAAAATGTTTATAGTTTGAAATAGACAGTACAAGTACCTACTGCTTGACGTTACCGTTCTATAATACCTAAAACATTTTGCGTTGAAGTGTGTTCATATATGTCGGAGTGTTTGAAAGAGGACCTCAGAAGATATAAGAGGGAAAAGATTCTGCAAAGCATGAAAGTATGAACAGTACAGGATAACAGTTTTAGAGAGACAATACTTAGCTTAAATATAATAAGGGAAGTATAGCCAAGTGTCTTATGAATTAGTCATAGAACAGACATTAAAACCGTGAACGAGAAAGTTTCATAAGTGATAAAAAGAAGAGTATAATTAAATAAATGACAAGTTATTTTAAGAATTGATAGTAAAGTAAACCGAATTTTAAAATAATGGTGACATGCCTTATTATGAACAATAACTTTAATTTTTGTGGGCTTCTTTATTTAGGTATGTTGAAAAATGAATAGTAAATAAAAGAAAGTCAACGATCTTTGCTTTTTTAATGTCAAACTGTGGCTTCAAAGTTATTAACTTACTATAATGTGCGGAAAAGAACCAAAATTTGGTGACAATGTGCAGTTGTGTACAGGTAGGTACCTAGTACCTACATAAACTTGGTGCACATAAACGCCGTAACTTTTGTAAATACGGTGGCTTTAGACATGTCTTTGAAGCAACAGTTTAAAATTTTCTTAGAGTTATAAGCATAGTTTTATATAAATGGTTTACCTTAGCTAATAATGCTAGTGTGTATTATACATGTTATTGCTGAAATGCGTGGTTTAATATTTACAAATTTGTTTTCACCTCATTCACATGTCCAGTGTAAAAAATATTAGTAGGTAGGTTTATAATCCAGATCCTGTTAGTAAGATGAAGAATCTTTTAGACATTCTTAGTCTTGTATCTACAAATTGTTAAATTGGTTATGTATGAAGCTGTAGCTCGATTAGAAAAGAAAAGTGAAATATTTTTCTGTTATAGCAAGAACCCAGTATTTCGTGTAGGTAGTTGTTCTCTGTATGTTTCAGATTATTTCTATTTTTTCCGAAGTCTTATTTATATAGACATACGGTGTTTGCGGTTGTACTCAACTGCTCAGCGTGTAAAGCTGCAATTGATTTTAATTTTCTATAAATGATTCCATTAAATCATTTGCAACTAAACTATTTAAAAAGTAAGTAGTTATTATACCTTAACATGTCTTCAGATACGATTCGAAAATAAAGATCATCTATGTAGGTTTTATTAAGGAATTGTGTTTGAAGAATGTTATTTGGCGTAACTAGTGGGTCGGTCCTAGAACTCGACCTTTCCCTAAGTCTGGGGCCTCATGCAATACACCAAATCTACAGTGCGACGCGGCCCCTTCACCCAAGCTTGTTTGCTCGCTACGCGCCAATAGCTTCTTTGACGGCACTTACTCTCGAGTTTGTCACAGTTGGCCACTTTACCCTTCCAGTCGCAGGTTTGTTTATCGAGATCGAAAGCCAATCCGGACGGGCAAGTGATCTGTTTAAGACCTGACCTAGTGCACCTGCGTCGATAAGAAATTATAAATTAAATAAAACATAGAGAAACAGGAAGCGGACGTACAAAAGGCTAACGACTGCCGAGCGGTCCGATCGGAAGATCGGCAATTAAGCCTATACGGAAGCCCTTTGCACGACCACTCCCTTTCGTCGTCACAACTTACTTTCTATTTTATCGCAATTCTTAACATGTGTTTTCCAATCACAGGTTTGACGGTCGATATCAAACGCCAGTCCACCGGGACAGCGCACAGATGCGAGCCTGGTCACTCCATTTTCACCTCCTTTGTCGCACCTGTACATATTCAGCCGAGCTTTCAGCATAAATTATCTACTTAATGTAACACGATTTTTATAAAGTCTTTAAGCCTACATGTGTGATCACTATCCTAAAATATAAACTTTAATTAATATGTTTGATGAAAAGAGGTTATTGTGTCGGGGGATTTTTTAATTTTTAATTTAATGTTATCATATTTTATATATTGAATATCTGTGCTTATTTAATGAATCTTATTAGATTTACATATTACCTACATTTGATACGCAATGTCCAAACACAATAGGTAGGTACTATATAGTATTGAAATAGGTTCTATCGCTTACCTACTTTCATATAAAAAGCATAATGATAATTTAAGTATCAATTTAAATGTAACTATCTAATATTTCTTCAAACAAGTAAAGAACAAAGGAACTAGTCATTGAAGATGTGGCTGAAAAGTGTAATGTATATACCAGAATAATTGAATTGAATAACTTAATAATTGAATAACTTAACTGAATAATACGAACTAAGTAGCTTGTGACTAATATTCAAGGCACGATGTCGACCGTTCCATTCACCGGCTGGAATATCAAGTTCTTGCATATCAACGACGCATATACCTAATGATAAATAATTCAGTACATAATAGAGAATGGCACTAATAGGTACCTACAGACACAAGATGACTTTATTACAGATGAATATATCTATATTTATTCTGCAATTTATTCTCATAGGGAGAGGTACTACCTACTTATTAATGTTACACTATAATTTTTAAACGTTACAGACCAACCTGATGTCAATTTTTTCACATCACATACAACTAACCTGACAACATCGCGGCAATCGCCCTCTGTGGTAAGCCGGAAGTATTCATCAGCAGGTCGGCCGTCGCACAACTGTTCGGGATTTACTTCATCTCCACCGTCGTCATCTTGACGTTTTACTCTGTTCTCGCCTCTCACTGCAAATAAGATTCTCAAATTAATATTTGTTTGATAAATTGTTTTTAAATTAGAAACCAAATAAACTAAAGATACCTCGTCGGTAAAAAACAACACAATCTTACATGAAAGATTGTTCCGTGTGATTCTACAATGTACCTAATCGATTTCGTAAGTTTAAGTTCTCCAGTTCATACAGCGTAGGTATCATTACCACCAACTTAATATGCTTATTGGGTAATAGGGCTTAACGTAAGCAACGATTACCACATGCGGGTGGTAGAATGCCGTACCGTTTCATTTCAGAGTTGAATGCTGTTCCGCACATTACTCGACGTAAGTAAAAGTTAAGTTATAAGGTACCTATGTCTATGTGATATTTCTGAAGGAGCAAAAGTATTTTTGATCATAATAATGTGTCTGCCTTTAGATATAACACAAATTTGAAAATATTTAACGGACAGTCAGTTCTGCAGACAACTCAACAACGGCATTGAAAGGTAAAACGTTGAAAAGAAATCGAGGTCAGCGCAAGCCACGTAGGTAACAAACCGGTGTTCCTTCTTTAACGCTTTTAAGTTAGTTGTCTTTACATAAGTTTATTTTTGTTACCTAAATTTGTATACATTTGCGATATAAAATAATAATAAAAAGCAAAGAATTGAAAAATGATTAAATAATATATTGTAACTGCTTTGGCTATAAACACATTAAACAGAAAAAATATTTTAAATTAAAAGAAAACTTTGAAGTTATGTTAAAATTTTATCCCACTGACAAGTGAACAGCACTAATTTTAAAAAACTCAATTATTTTAAACTTATATACATATCTAAATCTATAATTAATTTTAGATTTTTATATGTAAGTACCTATAGTTTAGATTATATTTGTATTCTAAATTCTCCGATTTTTATGATAGCTATTTACAACAATTTATCCAATATTTTTATGGTAATTATATTGAATATTCGTTTAAGAATTATTTTCAGTACTCACCTAGACAGGCGAGTAACAGTACCCCTAAACACAGGTACGCGTGTCGAGCCATGGCGCTCGGCGAAGACTGGCCGCTGCCTCGCGCTCCACAAGAAAGTGCACGAGGTGTCTGTCTACTGCCCCTCTTCACCTATTTATATAACCAGGCAGGTCGCACTCAACACCAGCCGCGTTATTCCGCCCGTGCTGTGCGCACTATGCCTTCTGCCGGTGTAACCTATAGCACCACCGCCGCAGCTTTTAATAACCGCACGATGACGTTCCTGGAAAAAATGTTCAAAGTTTTAATTATTATAATGAGCTATTTAACTTTAGTTAATTTACAAATCACTATTCTATTATAATAATACCCTAAATCGAAAAGAAGTCAAATTATGATTTTTGCAACTAATTAATTAAAAAAAATATGTCGTTTGCCTTTTAACTTTCTTTGGAGTGCACAATGAATTTGGAAAGATTAAGAATCTTTGAAAGTACCTACAAGTGAAACCTCACTTGTTATCGTGTTACCACTAAATATGAATTAACATTTAAATAGTATCTAATGCCGTTAAATATTGTTTAACATACGAATAAGTAGTTATATTTTTTTCAATGTTATATTTAATTCTAAAACTATTCGTTTATAACAAAATCATTTTATATCTTTTACTCATATTACTCATTTTACTCATCAACAACAATGAATGAACAATATAGGTAGGCGACGTTATTTACATATTATACAGGTAAGTATAGCTCACTGCTGATGCAATTGAAGTTCTAAGTATTAGTTAGCCTAGATAGCCTCATTATTTTATACAGACGGATGGAGAGTGCAACAATACGCGAGCCGTTTGGAGAACTTTTTAAACTCAATAATAAATTAAACCCTACCATCATTAGCAGAATCCTAGAAGAATCTATGGAACTCTTCAAATATTATAAACACATCTATAACAGTTTGAATATTTTGTATAATATGGTATGGTATTTGAAAGTTAGTTTATTTGCTCTTGAAAAAACATAATTTATGAAGTAGACGGACGTAGGATATTATAGAGGAGACTAAAGATACTTACTACTAGGAACTATCAGAACTTCGTGGATTGCGATTTGATTAATTTATGATTTTTCATTAACTATGGATAAATATGATAAGCAATTTATGATCATGATAATGCGTTGCGTAGACGAACCTGGTGAAGTCTCTGACAATGAAATCAGCAAAACTTTACATTGTGGAATGAAATAAAATGAAAACGGAGATTCTATATTATTTTTACAAATAACTTTGAATAATAAAGTTTTCATAAAACAAACAAATGTTTAAAGTAAGTAATCAAATCAAACCTGCAGCTTTTATCCTCTGCTTTGTCTACCTTCCTATCTAAATAATTCATGTGCTCGCTCAGAACAGTACTATTTAAAAAAATGAAAATAGGTACTGTCGTTTGTTGCAAGTTTGAACAAAATTAAATAGTGGCGAAAAGGGCTATGTCGAAATCATGTCTGGAATATAGTTTTTAATAACATATTTATTTGCAAAATTTTTGAAAACTGTTTTTAATCCCTAGATAGGCAGAAAGTTTCTCGAATGAACTTACAGGAATCTATTATTCAAACAGCGATTCAGTCCGCACCAATATTAAGTTTTATAATATTGCATAACAAAGCATATTTAGATGTAACCTAAAATACTACTACCTACTACGACATTTTGCCAAAAGTTTTCCTCGTTCAAATTATCGCGTGAGACTCACTTTCGATTATCATTGGAGTCCTCGAACCTGTTTAAACAATTTATGTCAATGTCACAGTGGTCAGAGAGAACACCCGAAACTGTAATCTTCATTTACATAATTATGTTAATATGTAGACGAAAGAAGATAGATTTATAGTGAGAAAATACAAATTTATGTTAACATATACGATTTTTTTATTTTAAAGTAGTTCTAGTAAATGAATAACAGTGTTTTTACATAATAGGTTGCATGATAACAAGTATACTCGTATACCTATTTTATTGTTGTCGAATGTCTCCGCGGTTAGAAATGTTGTCTATAATCTTTTTAGTCCTCACTGTATAAATTAGCGCCTTATAGGGTACTGGAGATGTAGATCCTACACGATTACCACTACCATAGGCTCTAGTTTTTAAATAATTTGTATCCTTCCTAAGAGTCTCTGGAATAAAAAAAAATAACATTTCCATTAACCTCGAGTTAAAAAATTTTAACCTCGAGTTAAAGATTTAAATAAAGAAGACTGTTATAAAATTTAAACAAAGAAGACTCCAAATCCAAACAGAATTATCAGATTAGCTGGATGATACTATACTAAACACGATAAGTATTTTTTTTTAATTTTTAAGCAGCTACGAAACCATCGAATTTATGTAATACCTACTAGCTGACTCCGCAAACGTTGTTTTGCCATATACTAAAATGACTATTAAAAAATAGGGGTTGATGATAGAAGGGTGAAAATTTAGGGTTGTATGTATTTTTAATGCCACATTATATAAAAATTAAAAAAAATTGTCCAAAAAATAAAAATAAAATGTTAGTGGTGCACAACCCGTACCTATCGTAATACTTAGGGGTATGAAAAATAGATCGGTCGGTCCGTTTCAGAGGAGTATTGTAACTAAAACTGTGACATGAGAATTTTATATATTATGTACTTATAAGATAAGATACTGTTAATTAAAGCATCAGGTCAGCAATATTTAACTGTGTTAAATGAAAGTGAGGTCTACTTATAGGTACGAGTACCTATACTTATACAAAATTAAGTCTGTCGAATGAGTAGAAAATAAATGAATAGTCCCGGTATACGAGTAGGTACGCAATGATAAGGCGGAATAAATCTTTTCAAACTTATGTAAAAATCATACCGACTGAACCAGCCTCTATAAAGACATATTAGAATCGATACATCCGGATTATGAAATTAACTAGATTTTTTTATGGATTAGATATTATAATAGATAGCTGGAATCTAGCTAAAAGTCATTTATGTATTTAGCTGCTAGATACATAAACGTCTTTATTTATTACATTCGTATTATAAGATAATAGTTCCGATTTCCGACCAAGTAGCTCGTAGGGAGGTAATAGGGAATATGGAAACTAATCAACATATTGTAGGGAATAGATTTTGTCAGAGACAGAACCTTTGTAGCCAATCCGGTCTATAGGGGCGGCGGTAAGATGTTTCTTCTGACCCGCCGTTATCCTATTCAATATTGCAATAACATAATTGCTTAACAACATGGAACCTGCAAGTCCTATAATTTTATTTAAAGTAATACTAATACCTACTGTAAAAATTAAGTATGATAGGTAATTCTTATAGCTGATGTCTTTCGAAGAAGCCTTCTGGTAAGCTTTTTGGTCCTTTTCATATAGCATATGATCAGTTTGTACTAAAATATTGTTTATCTAGGGAGAAATCATTATATGAAAACATGCAAAACTGTCTTTTTTAAAAGTACGTGGTAGACGTCAGAGTGCAGTCAAATCTTTGTTGGAGGATTGCTGGCCTTGTAACAATATCCGGGTGTTTTAAGTTATGTAATGGGCGGGTGCCGAGTATTGCCGCGGGAGGATGCGGCGAGGCGGCGGCGGGCGGGCGGCGTGCCACGGTACCGACCGCCATTTGACTCTTCGACATCTTTTGTAGGTATATGTTTACACATAATGTTATGTACTGCGTGGCATGTTATGCTTGATGACTTATAAATACCTATTCAATTTGGCTATATACCTACTGTCGATACATATTCTCTTTACTAAAGTTGAGTTTATAATAAAATATAAACATACATTTAAAAATACGAGAGGTGGCCCAGTAGTCGATATTCGACTATACCTAATTGACGAAAAAATTTCTATGTACTTCTACGATAATATTAAAAACGAAAGATTTTTAAGGTAAGGTACCTTCTACCTGTTGCTGACGGATTGCACTCGCTGATAACACTTTCGAATTGATTGATTCAATTTAAAAACAATGAATTACTACTTATAAAAGTACTTAGGCCAATTTGAACAATTTAAATGACTTTATGGGAAAAAATAAAATACGCGAAATCGTATTTTGAGCGGGCACTCGTTCCTTTTTTTAAAATATTAATTTGTATGTAATTCGCGCGCTCCCATATCTTCAGCCTATAATAATTTCAAAAAATACTTTTAATAATTTAGATACATGTATTTACATAATATCTCAATATAATATTCATTAAATATGAGAATATTATATTATTGTATTTAAAATATATTAAGTACAGTGTTAAAAAATGGATTTATAGGAACCAACAACAATTTCAATATTTTTAAAAAACAGAATGTTGTATGGTATAGCTAGACATAGATACATAAATTAAATGTTAAATTTTACACTTTTATTGATTTATATATTCAATACTTTCGTGATCTTAACTTTTCCAAATTTACCGTCATAACATTTATCATCCTTATTAAAATGAAGCATTTTAAAATAATATACATAAACTTTAACTTTTCATTGGCGGAACGTGAATGCGCCATTGTCATCTGTGGTCGTAAATAACCAGAAGAAAAAAAATACATGTCATTTTTATAGTTTAATAGAGAGTATTATGTAATCATCATCATATATATAAATAGGCTAAGGCGAATCAGTTCAGAACAATTTTCTCTTTCGTTTCTCAACCGATTTTC